>PVKM010001822.1:0-72077 GCA_004027735.1 Carollia perspicillata
TTGGTAATGTAGGAGGCTAAGAACATGTGGTTACAGGGGATACATGGGAAATCGCTGTACCCTCCTTTTAATTATGCTGTGAAACTTAAACTTCTATACAAAGAAAGTCTTAACAAATATTTTACCAATTACTATACCAGATTTTTCTCCTAGAATCACACACATATTAAACCTGCTTTCATTTGGATCTGAGGGACAGTGTGTGAAGCTTTCACTGAAATTTTGGCCTTCAATGGCAAACATTATTCTATGCTGTGAGTAAAATAAAGATGAAATATTAAATTTAGAAAAAGCTGTATATTTGTTACTTCTAGAAAGAAACTTTGGATACTTGGATGAATACATAGTTAATTTTCTAAAATACAGACTAAAAAGTCAAGGTCAAGCATTGTGTTTTCAACTATGGGACTCTGAGCATCTCATGTTGTGCAGTCAAATCAGTTAAATCATTGATTCAGCAACAAAGACTTCAAGATCTTTATGGAGAGAAAATTCCACTTTGTCTTGGTGAAATTTATAAATAAGAGAGTTATTTTTATTAATTTAATTGCTTTTGTTAGTTTTTAACACTTTTCTCCATCTTCTATATTTTCCAATGATTTCAAAATGAATATTAGCTTTAAATAAATAAGTCATGACCTGTCTCTAAAATATATTCCAGTCTGCATACATTTACATAAATTCTCACTGATAGATCAATGGAAAAATCCTGGAAAAACAAATATACTCTCACAATAAAACAACAGATTTTTATATTCAGTTAAAAAATAGGTAACACATTTTATTTTGGGTTCAGACAATGAGTCCCCTGATACTCTGCTACTTCCAGAATGTTTTCTGGTAAATAAATTGGGTTAGAACTCCAGCTAAGTACTATATTCAGCATTCCCAGAATATAGGCTACATGCATAATAAATGACCTTAATTCGAATGCGATTTCTAAGAAGAATAATTTTACCATTCCGATCTTATTATTTCTAAGAATGTAAAACTTTGAACCTGCTGGCATAAACTCTATTTTTAGCACAACAAAAGATGAAGCACTTAAATAGAGTAAAGTCAGAGGTATGAGAATCTCTCTCTCAATATCATGGTTGGGAAACAAAGTTAGATATTTTTGTATATAACTTTAAATTCTCATTGACTCAGAAATTCTAACTGTCAATTAAAAGCTGGGGAATATGAGGGAATTTACTGATGCATTTTGCTCTCAGGGAGATGATGATCCCACAAGGAAGATAGTAATACTTGTATAAATAAGTCCTACATAAGATAGAAAGTGACCTGAGCTCCAAAATGAGCATACATTCATGAAAGGAGGATTCAGAAGACTAAAGAAGTTCATCTAGCTGATAGGACTAGAGAAAGCCATACTAAGCCTATGATGCTTACATTTGTTTTGTAAGGTTTGCTAAGTTAACTAAACATTGAGGTCATTAGCTTGAGGTGGCGCTTATGCCATGGCAACCTACTTAAGCAAACCAAATTTAAGCCTTTAAATGCCTCAGGGTTATAAAATCAAAAAGTAAGGACAACCAATCACAAATAGCCCACTAGACTTTAAGATTTAGTCAATCAATAACTTATTTGCTCTTCTTCCAACATGTATGTGTTTAATATTAACTGTGGTCCAGTGACTATGATTGTGTTGAAGATGCAGTAACAAATGAGAAAGATAAAGTCTGTGTCCTCGGGGAAACTTGGAATATTTGAGGGGAAAGAAAATTTAACAAGAAATTGCACTTTTAAGTGAAAATAGTGCGATGCCACCAAAAATGCAACATCCATATATAGATATAGAACAGTCGATGGTGCCAGACAACATAATGCTGTTACGCTTTTTCCAACTAAACCCAAGTTAGGAATTCTTAGATTTGGGAATTACTTGAGGACCCAAAGAATACTGGTTGTTGTTCAAGCGAAAGTATGACATCATCCTAATGTTAAGCAGTCTGTGAGCTCTTGTTACAGAACGGACCCAGGGAGTGGGGCGCCCTTACAAATCCCTACCTGGGGTCCCCTGGCTGTGCCCCGTTACACTCTCAGCCGAAAACTGCTTATAGTTTGTACCAGTGATGGTGATCACAACTGGATCAAGGAACTGCTCCTTTACTATCTTAACTATAAAACTATAAAACAGGAAAATACGTTCAGGTGGTCACCTACATAAACAACAGTGTAAAGTTTGTCAGATTACATAATGATCCTACCATAAGAGTGAATTAAATTAGGTCATATCACTACATCTGTGTGTGTGTGTGTGTGTGTGTGTATGGAGTAATGGAGTATGGAGTTTTATATATGTGTGTATATATGTATATATGTACATATATGTGTATATGTATGTATATATATGGAGTTAATGACAATAAAGCTCTATATTTGTATGTCCCAATAATATGTAAGAAGTTATTTCACACATATTACATAATTAAATTTCATAAAGCTTTATGACATAGATAAGGCAGGCAAGATATATGCTTGGTGAATTAAATGACTTTAATTTATTTTTCCCTTTTCCTCTTTTCTATTTCTTTCTGCCCAAGTTTTTCATGCTTAGTGAGTAGCCATCATAGTCCTCGAATCCGAGCTCAGCATAGTACGTCCACTGATCCACCCTGATGACATTATCTATTGCTGAAATTGGTGTGATGTGATGAGATTATTGACTTAAAACTGAGGATGACATCAAATCAAAATATTCATTTTAGGATTTGGCTGAGGTGGCTGCTATTAACATATCTGGTGTTTTAACAGGACAGTAGGTTATACTGGATGCAGATGCCCATTAAAGTTCCTAAAATAAAGCACAGGCACACACCTGTTTTCCAATTGAAGAGAAGGAGGAATCCTCTGCGGAAAATGTAGCAGCTATTTAGAGCAGTTTGGAGGATCCAGGCTCTAAGTAAGAAGCAGGAGGTGGTGTTGTAATTCAAATGACATGCTAATTTTCATTGATCAGCCTATTTAAATGGTAATGAGGCATAGATAGTGCCGTGGCCTTAGTGTTTGAAACTCTGTGCAGAGGGTATCTGTCAGCAAGAAAAAAAATACTGCTGCTTACTTGAAAATCTGCAGGAGCTTTAGGGGCATGTGATCGGAAAAGGGAATTAACTCTCAGTCCTTTAACCTGTCAACGTAAGAAACATTCAAACCTGTAGAGACTTCTTTGAGTTTATTCTAGTCAAACTGAGGACAATTGCTGGGAAGCAAAACTTCAACAAGTAGAGGTAAGGCTCTGAAGAATGTCAGTTTAGCACTTTATTTTATACATTACAATCAAAAGAGGTGGCCTTAGAGGGTAACATAAAATCCATTTGTGGTGGACAGATTAGGGAGGTGGGAGAAAGCAAAGCAGGGGGTGGGTGTACTTCTAGGATCAGAGAAGAAGTAAAATGATAGACGCATAGACACATCTTTTACACAGGTGGATACAGGATGGTTAACAGTCAATAATTAACATGATAACAGTAACAATGAGGAGAATTTGTGGCCTTCCTCTGTCCTGGTGCCTGTGCTTTGAAGGGGTCCTGAAAAGAGAAATTTGACATTACAAAGGTATGTTACCTTAGATGTAAAAAGACAACAGACAGGCTTAGTTAAGATAAAGATTGACCTTTGTTGTGGAAAAATACCAGCCAAGGACATGACTACCTGCCATGACTTGCTTTTAGTTAGGAATTTTTATGTTCAGACCATTCTATGTGGATACTTTGGGTCTCTGAGTTTGTAAGGCCACCATGCAAGCCTCTCCTGAGTTGTCAGGTTTAGTATGTGGCCCCTTTTCCTCCACAAACCTGTGGGGAAGGAGGTCCTCTCAAGAATATGGGGGACTACAGGAATACCCAAAGAACTACCGTCTTTTCTTTGTCACCTCCAGCTTTCTGGGCCTTTAACCTCCTGTCATCAAGCAAGAACAGACATAAGTTAATTGTTACTTTTGTGGTGGAGGTGCCTGACCAAAATCACACACCATCCTTTGTTAAACACCGAGAAAGTCTGATTGCTTTTTATGTTCTACAAAATCTTACTTATGTCATGTGGATGTAAAGTATTGCTTCAGACAACAGAGCAAAATTAAGATGCAAGTTTTTATACAATAAAATGCTGTTGTATAAAAGAGTGAGAGTTCAACAGGGAACAGAAACAGAGACATGAAATAAAAAACAAACTGATAGTGACCAGAGATGTAAATGCATTTAATAGATGGTAGCAAGTGATTTTTGCCATAATAAAATTATGAAAGTTGTGCCTAGGAACATTAACAAAGGGAGAAATGCTTCAGGCTGGAGGATCAGGGTGCATTTGAAGTAGGTATTGAAAACTATGTAGAACTCGGGAGTTGAGAATCAATGAATTTAAGAAGGAGTAGGGGCATTTCATATGTAACAGGGGCATTTCATATGTAAAGCCTCTCGGAAACTATTGCTCCAAGAAATAAATAGTGCCTGCTGCCCAGAGTGCTCCTAAAATACTTAAAGGCAGAATCAAAGAATTATTTCTCTCATAATAGCTGGTTATGTAATTGTACAGTTAATGATCAATGCTTAGATTGTAAAATAATGTGTATATGTGTGCATGCATGCATAAAAAAATTTTTGCTTGTAATTTCAGAATTGTGGGAAGGATGTATTGATTTTGTGTCATTGTTAGCATCCATGTTGGATTCTTGGGGAAGAATTAATTTTTTTAAGTGTTTACTACCTATATTTTACACATTTAAGACCCAGCAAATAATCACACATATATGATATATGTCATATCTGTGATATGTAATATGTATGATATGACATATAAGACACATGGTGTGTATCTCACGCACACATGATATGGTCAACACATAATGCATGTGAAACATACACCACACACATATGCCATATATGATATATTTCACACCTATGTGATATATGTATATGGCATCTATTTTATATAAATATATATATATTATATATACATTACACACACACACACATACACATACAGATTTCCAAATCCATGGCAAGGCCTATATCATCTTATCGGTCCTTTTTGGACATTTTTGGGTTTTCTGGAAGAAAACTTCAAGCTGAGTTTATTGTTAGATAAACCTGAAAGTTGAGGTTAAACCTGGACAGCTATCACTCTGTACTAAGGCTAACAACCTCAAACTAAATATTTAATGTGGGAAGGTACTTTAGCCACTCTGATTGCCATCTTAAAAATCTTCAGCAAGTTCTTCCCTCCTTGTATGTATGTTAACAGTTTAATCTAGTCCCCTTTTCCCTATAAGATGCTCTACTAAATGTAAATATTTAAATGGCTTTTGTAGACGCATATTTTCCTAGCTGTCAATTTAAAATAAAACTTTAGACACATGCTCACAAATGCTCTGAAAAGTTACTTTAATATAGTCAAAGAAACATTAGAAAGCAAAAACCACATATGATTTTATGTGGTTGATTTTTTACAAAAAAAAACAGAAAAGGTAAAGTTTCATTAAGCACAGCACACCTCTTTAATACTCTCTTTTGGTTATTCATGTCAATCTTTAGACACATTCCTGGCTTATCACAAGTGCTCCAAAGTCTCCTTAATGATTCCAATAAAGAAATAAGTACTTCCCCACCGGGATACAGCTGATGAGCCTCTCAGTTATTTTTCCCGTCAGCTCTCTGGCTCAGCTCTTTTTAATGTGCATCAGATTAGCCCTTCTTGCTTCTTCCAATTTTTCGGTTTGACAATAATATGAACAGTTCACAACAATGGAGTGCCCAGCAGCTAATTAACAAACAAGAACTCTTTCTTCTTGACTACTGAACTCATGTGGTAAATAGTGTTACTTCTATAACATTTTTCTGCCTAGATTTCTTTGGTCCTTTGCCAAGAGAGACATAGTTAAAGTATAACTTTCACAAAGGTAATATTATAACTCTATGCAAATATAAAATGAACATGTGTAAGGTTTCATTCAAAGGACTTTTGAGGAACTAAGTATTTATGGGCAAATTAAAAAGGGAATACTACTATATAATTGTTGGCCTAGATACCAAACTGTTTGATATCCTAACTACAGGGTTATTTTTTCCACCAAAAAAGAAAAATATTTGCTTCTCTTCTAGCCAAACAAACAAAATATCTACATGCTAAACTCTACTCCTACATAGTTGCATAACAGCCCAGTAAATACAAAATATATCAAAGGGTCAAACTCAGAATTGCAGTGAAAGAACATTCAGTATCACCTTCTGCCTGGTTTCAAGTTTCAGACAATTTTTCTAATACCATTCTTCCTGTTCACAGGTATTATCTTTTTCATCAATTCTTCTACTGAGTTAGGTGTTTCCTGACTGTACCATGGAGGTGCTGTCCTGATTAACTCTCTCTATCCAAGTTTCTCCTAGGAAACCAGAATTGTGAGAATTAAGAATTGTCAAAATGACTGAGTAAGTCAGCATTATTTTAATTTCTCCTCATTCCATGGTCTCTGATGATTAGAATCTGAGAAGACTATTACATTCCTCAGATTTTTTTTCAGATGTACACTTAACATTCTTGTTTATAGAAACTGAAATTATTATAGGACCACTTTTTTTCTCCATGTGCATTTGAGAAACACAAGTAATGTAGATCTGGCTGATTAAAGCAATCACATATTTGAGAAACCATGTCATACTAAAAGCAACTTAAGGGACAAAAGTCCAACTTAAGAGATTAGTTATATTAAATGTATTGTATTTTGGTGTGCAGATTGTGGGGCAGTGATGGAGGAGAACTAGTCTGGGTCTGGGGTGGGAAACCTACTACGCCTCTCTCTGTAGGACCTTGCTCATTAGGATTCCATTTGGAGACTCTTAAGCATACCTGTTCCACATTTATACCCCGAACGTATCCTGGCATCTCTGTTGAGCTCACGTATTTATGGTGACTCCCTGAGTACAGCCCTGAGGTTTCACTTTACCCCTACCCGCAATTCTGGTTAGCTACAGAAAAGAATTAGAATTTAAGGACACTTACGGTTCCTGGTAAATTATAATACGATTAAGTAAGTTGTTGCAATTGATCCTGCCAGAAACATGGTCCAGCCATTTCTGACTCTCAGACCTGAGTTATTTGCCTCATGTTAGATGGCATAAGTGTATTTCAGTAGCAATCATATGCACTCACTGAATCCTTATAACAACCTTTCAAAGTGTTTCCTCTGGTATCCATTTTCTAAAGTGATGGAAAATGAAGGTCAAAGAAGTTAAATCAACTGCACAACATTACTATCTATGGAAAAATTAAGATTCAAATTTGGATTTGTCTGCCAAGGATGGCTGGAAAAAATTGTTTGTGTCTCATTAATATTCATTACCATATTTCTTAAAGGACTTAAATACCTGAAAATATCACATGCACTTAATTATAAAACAAGGTAACAATTCCTGCTTAATATAGGTGAGACCTATAAAAGCGATGAAAATCACAGCTACAAATTTTATTTCCTAAGCTGTGAAATATGATGATAATATATCTGCCAGTTATCTAACTAAAGCAAAACAAAATGGATACAATAAATGTGTAAATAATCAAGATGATCTGATTTTATATTTTTTATCTGAAAACAAACTTCTAATTTTAAGTCTTCATAACTATCAGAAATTTGCTAATATTTTGTGCCATACTACATATGTATTTTATTTTAAAAAACTAAATTATACACAAGAACAATAAGATCACCACAATAAATTTTCTTTTTTATGAAAAACAGTCTGTATTTAATTGGTAACTTGTTACTTTTTCTCTCAACTAGAAATGCTCTGTTCCTGTTGGTTTGATTGGCTTAGTTTTCATGTGCTTTTTCCAATTCTGACATCTTCTTTCACGTTTATAATAAATATTAATAATATGATATATAAACATTCTTACACTCTTGCAAAAATACACATTTTGGGGGAGATGCAAGTATTTCTTCACAATTATGGGGCAGTTAAAGAGATATTCTCAGACCACATCTACTTTGAAGAAAATAAAACACTAAATTAGAGGAGCTTGAAAATATCTCTAGTTCTGAGATATAATGCTAACCATTTAAGAATATTCACATATTGGGTATGATTCACAAGAAGTGATGTTTAGCATTATTGGCCTGTAAGTGCATGGTTGAAAATTTAAGAAAATAAAAATAGTTTTATTGTCTCGCCCCCACCCTAGATGCATTACTGTATTATTATTGTTATTTTATAACACTATTATATGAAAACATATTTGTTCCTTACATAAATAGACAGTCATTTGAATATATACTATAATACAAATGCTATCAATAGTTTGTGTTACTGTCATAGAAAAAATATAGAGATTAAAAGAAGGTATAGCAAAATATACTCATTCTAGGCCTTGGAGATAGATATAGAAAAAGATTTTTGTGTGTGCAGATATTCATGACAACATGTATGCTTGCTAACTCTTTCTTGTATATGCCACTAATATTGGATTCAGTTTATATAGTGTGAAACAAGAAGAACATTATCTCAGAGAAAATTCCAAAGAATAAAAATTTTAACCATTTTGGTATTTCACCAGAATTCCTCCCAACTGTATTTAAAAATGTGGACTTGACATAACTCAGTATTCATTTACTTTAAAACTGTAGAGGTTAACACTTCCCTGTGTGGGTGTGTTTTAGTTGTTTTCTGCTGTGTTTATAAATTGAGCAGAGTAGAGTTACCTAGCAGTATCAAAGGACCATGTTATTGGTCTTTTATTACTGTCATTCCCACCCAACACAACTTATATCCTACTGAAAATTATAACATAGTGTCTTGAAAAAATCGGGATATTCTATAGCAGGGGACAAATTTCACTTTAAAGTGTTTAGAAAAAAATAGAATGTGAGTTCTCATTCAGAACTTCCATAGACACTATCCATAATATGTATGCTTTGGGAGTCACTGGGCTGTTTATTCTATGTTTTTTGAATTTTTGTAATGGAATATATTCAATCTTACTTTTCTCCAAAAAGTAGAGAGCCTTACTTTTGTGAGATCCAATCATGTGTCACGTAATTGTTAGTGTTCCTCTAAAATGAAGTCTAAGTAAATTCACCTGTAATATCATTATTTATGCATATAATGTACACTTGACTCTGAAGTCAGCTGATAAAAGAAAAAAACATTATCTAATGCTGATAAAGGTGTATTGTATATTTTAATACTTTATTTTGAAAAAATTCTAATATAAACATTATATGATAACATATAAAAAGATGATGATACCATTCAATTACGTCATTAGAGAGATCCAATTTAAACATTTAAAATGGTTGAAAAAGTTTCACTGTATTTATTTATTTTTTACTACATAATCACAGATATTATAGTTTCTTGTTAAATTTAAACATTGTCTTACTAGTAACAGATAATTTGCCAGATACAACAATATCTCTCAAAACCTACTCATGTGAGTTTTAAAGCATGGTTACAATTTCTAGCATACTCTTCTCATAGGATATTAACCTCATTTTGAATCTGGATGAACTTGGGACTGTATCAACCAAAACATTGCAATGGAAGTAAACCATGAAAATTTCAACATCACATTTCAAAAGTCCATGTGTTTTCCCCTTTGTTTACAAAACTATTTAAATGGTTTCTTACCATTTAAGAAACCTGACTTCTTACAACTACCATGCTGAAGAAGTCTGCTATAGGTACTTACATCAACAGAACCAGCTACAAGCAGCCCCTCCCAATGCAGCAGACATGTGACTGAAGCCATCTGTACCTGTCAGACTAGCCTATCTGCCTGCAGAACACCACCACATGACTCCTGCTGACATCATGTGAAATGGAAGAATGACCCACCCAAGTCCTGCTGGAATTACAGTCCCACAAATAAAAGATCTATATTAGAAAAATTGTTAAGCCATTGTCTACTGAAGTAATCTGTTATATAACAAGAAATGGGATGAATGTCAAACATGGTTTCATATGATTGGAAACTTTTTCTCCTCAAGGATCACATGAAATCCAAAAACATTAAGCATTACTTATTTATTGTTAATTAAATAATTAACAATAAAATATAGAATTCACAATATTTGTTATCATTTATTGTTTAAACTTGCCAGGCATGGCTGTATGCCATACACACACACACACACACACACACACACACACACACACCCCTGCATAAGAGTAACATATTCTAAATTATATGTATTGCACACTTTAATAAACTTCAGGCATCATATTAAATGCAAAAGTTGAGTTCAAGCTGGTGGAAAATATGGTATTTTCAAAAGCACTCAAGAATGCAAGATAGCAGTTCTGATTTGTTTTGGAATTTTAGCAATGTTCAGTGATGATATCCACTCTATGTGATACAATCATGTTATGAAATATGAAGACTATTGTGAGATTTTTTTAAGATTAAATAACTTCACAACTGATATGTTGAAAGCTGTGTTTGAATATAAAATATGATTACTCTATATAAAAATATTTTTGTCATTATAAAAAGATATATAGAGGCATAAAAACTTTTAGGAACCTCTATCTAAGGCTTTTTCCTAAGAAATATAAGAAGTAAATAGATTTCTACAAAATGTTTTCTGTGCACTTTGAAGTTTATATAGGGAAACCAATATATTTGGATTTAAAATATTTCACTAACTCAAAAAAAGGCAGAATATTTTGCAACATGTGAAAAAGAAAATAACTTAAGTTTTGATCACTTACGATGTAGTTAAACTACACATTCAGGGGTGCAATATTATATCACTTGTGCCAGTACTAAATATTGTGCTCTTTCTTTATTTTACAAGATCAACTACCATACAAGGCACCAGAAATTTTATGAAAAATGGGACCCTTCAGGGTCTTATAGACTCATACTTAGGAAGAAAGATGAACATTTTTAAAAAGTTATAAAGTCTAATAAAATAATAAGTGCATGGAGAAAATACACAGGTTGCATGGAGTAGCAGATGATTAAATTTGCCTGGGGTGGCAAAATAATAGTGATTATGGATAGACCACTATTAGTTTTCTGTTGCTGCCCCAGCAAATTATTACCATTTTAGTGGTTTCAAATGATAGAAAATTATAGGTTAAAAGTCTGGTTGGCTTGGCTGGTTTCTCTCCTCCTGGTTTAATAAGGCCTAAATCAAGGTGACAGCTGGCTGGACTCCTATCACAAGCCTCTTGGAAGAACTCACCTCCCTGCTCATTCAGATGTTGGCAAAATCCAGTCCTGTGAAGTCATAGGACTGAGATCTCTGTTTCTCTTAGAGGTTTCTCTCTGCTCCTTGAACAGACTATTTTCAACTTTCAAAGGCTCATGTGATTAGATTGGGCCCATTCAGACAATACAGGCTAATTTCTCTATTTTAAAGTTTATAACCTTAATTGCATTTGCAAATTCCTCTGCTGTGTGACAGAATATAGTCATGAGATTCAGGCATTAAAGTTTGGATGTGTTTGAGAGATAATTCTGTCTAGCAAGTTCATGAATTTAATTTTTTTTGAGAATGAAATACCAGGTTAGATCCAGAAGCAGAAAATGAGTACATCTACTTTAAGAATTAACTACGTAAACTCATGCAAAGACTTTTAAAAAATCTGTGGTAATAATAACAAAAAATATGGTTGTACACTACAGTCAAGATGGAGGCAGAGGTAAACATGGCTCACATCCTAGCACAACCACATCAAAATTACAACTAAACTAAAACACAGCCATCATTCTGAACCACCAGAAATTGAGTTGAATGGAAGTCCAACAACTATGGAATTAAAGACACCAAATCCACTCAGACTGGTAAGAGGGGTGAAGATGAGGAATGGGCTGGTCCCACATCCACCTGTGATGGATAAAAATTCAGGAGGGGTATAGGGGGATCAAGGGGTCTAAACCCTACACCAGGCACCCAAGCCCAGGGTTCTAGTACCAGGAAGATAAGTACCTATAACTTCTGGCTGAGAAAAGCAGGATGGATTGAGTCAGTGGAAGAAACTTGTGGGGTCCCACGCAGTTCCTCTTACAGACCCCACACAGTGACTTATTCGGACTCACTCTCTCTCAGGTCCAACACTGGGGTAATAACTTGAAAAGCACCAGCAGCATACAGAGAGGAACTAAAGTGTTTGGTATCAAAATGAGAGCTGGGGAACAACTTTCTCCCAGACAAAAAGGTGATCGGAGGTCATTGTCCCTTTTTTGAACACTCCCAGCATGGAGCCACAAAGGCAGCACGCAGGTGCCATGTCTTGAGATTCCACCTACCTTGCTGACACTGTTTGTCCCACCCTGGAGATCCCTTGAGGCTCTGTCCCACCAAACTGATGGGCCCACTCAAGCTGTTAATGGTAATTTTTTCATATAAATGGTTAGTTAGTCTTGCCTCATGCTTCACAACTTCCTCAATCCTCTCAATCAAGAAATAGCCAGCCCTAGTGAGCTGCCAACTACTAGTGAGTGCCATGTACTTCTTGCTAAGTGGCACCAGGCCTGGCACTAGCAGCACACAGCCTAGATTCACAGCGTGGCTTTACTCGGAAATCTCCCAGCCCAGTGTAATTAGCAGCCATCTCAGATTGCTTTACCGCTCATGCAGAAAGGTCCCAAGTGGAACACTGGTGAGGGCTGACCTTGTCCTTTACCACCTGAGGAACTCAAAAACCTGCACGCCCAATGGATAGCTACAGTTCATGTTGGAGCACCACTACTCTCTCCCTGAACAGATGGTAGAGTTTGGTGGTTAATTGTCATAGCCAGTCCCTGCAGCTGACTTGCCTGGGAAAATCCATCCCATTGACCTTCCAAAAGAATCAAGGCTCAACTACAAGAGGAGGGTGTACTCAGCCTACATGAAAGGCACATGTCAAGTACTCAGCTTGTGTGGTAGGGGAGGCTCTGCCACTGGACCCTGCAGGGCACCTACTACATTCGGTTATGTTACCAAGACAGGGGGTCATTGCAGTTCTACATAATAGATAGAAACAAGTATGCAAAGGTTGTCAAAATGAGGAGACAAAGAAATGTGGCCCAAATGAAAGAGTAGATCAAAACTCCAGAAAGAGAACTAAACAAAATGGAAATAAGCATTCCATCTTTGGAAGAGTCGTCATCTGCAGAGTTCAAAACCATGGTTATAAGAATGTCCAGGGAACATAGTCCAAGGAACATAAAAAAGACCCAGTCAGAAAAGAAGGATACACTAATTGAAATACAGGACAATTTATAGGGAAACAATAGTAGAGCGGATGAAGCTGAGAATCAAAACGGTGATTTGAAACATACGGAAGCAAAAAAACAACCAATTAGAAAAAGAAGAAAAAAGAATCCAAAAAAAGTCAAGGGTAGTGTAAGAAGTCTCTGGGACAATTTCAAGAGATCCAACATTTGCATTATAGAAGTGTTAGAAGGAGAAGAGAAAGAGCAAGAAATTGGAAATCTATTTTAAAAAATGAAAGAAAACTTCCCTAATTCCATGAAGGAAATAGATATACAAGTCCCAAAAGCACAGAATCCCAAACAAGATGGATGCAGGAAAGCCCACTGTAAAACACATCATAATTAAAATGCTGAAGATTAAAGATACAGAGAACCTTAAAACCAGCAAGAGAAAAGCAGTTAGTTATCTACAGGAGAATTTTCATAAGACTGTCAGCTGATCTCTCAAAAGAAACTTTGTATGTTAGAATGGAATGGCAATGAAAAGCAGGAACCTACAGCCAAGATTGCTCTATCCAGCAAAGACATTATTGAGAATCAAACAGCAGATAAAGACCTTCCCAGACAGGAAAAATGTAAAGGAATTTATTTTCATGTGCACTGGCCTGCAGTGCCCACAGCGTTATGAATGGGCTCTGAGACCAATTCATATGAACTACCAAGTCCCATCCTTGGCTAACTGATCAAGCATTGGAGGCCAGTTATGAAAAAGAAGCAGAAGCAGCGCTCCTTCCAGGGAGATAAGTTCTGTCTCCTTGGTGGTTTATGGTCCGAAGGTCACTTACTCAGCTTTAGCCATGGGGGTTTACACCTCCTGAAACCAGGCAGGGCAGTTCCCAACAGTTTACCATCACCAAACCATTATTGTATGAAATGTTGAAGGCCTTTATCTAAGAAAAGAAAGAAGATCAAAACCGTGAACAACAAAATAGCAATAAATACATATCTATTAACAATTGAATATAAAAAAACAACTACATAAACAAGAAGAACAGACAGCATCATGGATACAGAGAGCATGTTGATGGTTGCAAGATGGGAGGGGGGGTGAGAGGGAACAGGTGAAGACATGAGGGGATTAAGAAGTACAAACAGGTAGTTGCAGAACAGTCATGGGGATGTAAAATACAGCATAGGAAATGAAGTAGGCAAAGAACTTATATGCATGAACCATAACATGAATAAGAGTATGAGGACTGACAGAAGGGGGCTGCTGAGTGGAGGGAGCAAAGCAGAAAAATTAGGATAACTCTAATAGTATAATCAATAAAATGTAATTAATAATTCAGTCACACCTTGGTACTCATAGCCTTAAGACCTTGTCAAACCCAGCACTCATCTCATTTTGATGAAAGATGTTTCAGCACTTGGTGCTTGCTTGGGACTCATCACACTTGCTAGAAGGTGTATGAGTCACGACGCCACTCTGCAAGAGAAAATGCTTCATCACTTGTCACTTGCTTGCCACTCACTGGTTTTGGCAATTGTCACAATTTCCAGAATGAATTAATGATGGCTACTGAAGTGCCACTATAACCTTGAAAGAAGTGTGTCCAGGCAGGTAGAGATATGATACATAATTTATTGTGTGAACAAACATGGCAGTAGCATTACTACAAAGAGATCATGTTAGCTTGAGGCTAACTCAATTTCAGCCTAATATAGTGGCCTCATACGTAAGTTCCTTTGGTAGCCTACTATGAAAGAGAAATAAACAGTAACAAAGACAAAACACATTTAGCAAAAAAAATTCTCCTTACTTGCCCAATTATTGCCCAGTGTTTGCACCATGCAAAATATAACACACATTTGCGGTTCTGGAAGAACAGCGGCTCCTGGGTGTAAGGACTCTGAAGTCAGTAACTATGACAACTGAATTTACTACTGCTAAGATGGCATTATTCCTAGAAGTTGTTGGATCCTAGGGAACTTTGTGTGATACAGTCATGCTCAAATTTCCGCTCTCAACTTACTCCCTCCTCCCTACCTCAGAACAGTAAGTGATATTTCATGGTATATAAAAGTATAGATTATACGTGTGTAAATGCATAGTGAGATGAGAGGACAGAAAATCACTCTCATGGTTAGGGGCACCAGGCACTGAAAAGATTGGTTTGTCATCAGAGAGAAACTTTGAAATTGGCTTTTCAGGAAATCAACAGTGTTCATTTATTTTAACCAGGTGAACGCCTAAAGAAGAAAACTTACTAGATGTAATTTTAAAGTGTATTTATTAAATCACTAGTCCAGGAAAACTGTGGCTACCTAGAGAGTGGATCTGGGGAATAACGTCTCAGTTTCACATCTATTGGAAGATACAACAGTTTGGGTCCTCTGAGAAGCAGATTCCAAAACCTATAGAAGTGCAAAAGATTTATTAAAGGAAATGCTTCTGAAGGGAACAATGGAGGAGGCAAGAAGACCTATCAGAGCAAGAGGGAGTCAAACACTGGGTTAGAGAAGAAGGTTGGTGAAAACAGGTAGGAGGAGACCCAGATTGCAGTGAAGCTTTAAGAACGTTTGGCCAGGTTGATGAGGAGTCCTTGAGCTAACATCTGTCAGAGGAGTCCTGCATTTTGCAGAAATTGGCTTTTCTTAGTACCTCCCTGCATTCAGTCATTGGATAAAGGTTTCTAGTGAAAAACATGGCCTTAGCATAAATGTAGTGATCAATTCAGAGCACAGTAGCTTTAGCTGTTTATTATTTACATCATCCGAAGCAGGAAATCTTAAGAGAGTATTTTTATGTCTACCGTAACTCACCACTTGTACCACAATATCTACTTCTGAGTTCAGCTTTAGGGATTATATCCTCCTTGTTTCCCATGGGTCTTGCTTGTTGAAGGGGAAGGCAGTATAAAGTGTTAGTGAACTATAGCCCGCAGCCAAAGTGATAGCTAATGGGGAGAATTGTGGCCTTGAGATCAGCTGCAGCAATAGGAACACTTTCCTCCTTTAGGCCTTCCTAA
Source organism: Carollia perspicillata (assembly GCA_004027735.1). Lineage (NCBI taxonomy): Eukaryota > Metazoa > Chordata > Mammalia > Chiroptera > Phyllostomidae > Carollia > Carollia perspicillata. The sequence goes on from PVKM010001822.1 coordinate 16,167, forward strand.
AAGCTGGCAGATGTCATGTCATCTGATATATAAGCCAGCACGACGTAACAATATATGGAATATGTTGCCCCTGATTCCAAATCAGTAACTGTGTACCGCATATCTGAGACCTTAGTAATCTGTTCTAGCAATTATGCCTCATGCAAAAAGGCAAATAACTAGAGCTGCTACTTGGTTAAATCTGTAGTAATCTAATAGTCATTCAAAGGAGAGCCAAGACCAGACTTCTTAGTGATCCTGTGTCTCTGTCCTCAGTACGCAATGATGGCCTTCATGACTAGTATAATATCTGGACCCTCCTCCGAAACATAATCATAAGGTTTGTCTCCTTACCTTCCGTAACATACTCATTCCAACATGCCCACTTATTCTTTCCTCTGCTTTCTTCCAAGGAAACTCTAGTGCAGCCCTAGTGGAGAGTATTCTCCTTGCCAATATTAAACCTAAGTTTTGTTAGGGCTTCCCACATCAGTGAATTCTTGTTTTTCTGTCCTGCATTCCATTCTTCAGACCAAGTGCTCTCAAAATCCAAGCACAGTTGTAACAGGGTACAGCCAGGGGGACCCTCAAAAGAGGGATTTGTAATGGGGTCCAGAACTCAGTGTGTCCAGGAAATATTAAAAAATATAGGATGTCGCCCTCACAGGTCTAAATTGGGGGATGGGGCAAAGGAAGAAGGACCATTGAAAGTTGTTTTGCATAGCAACAGATTTTCAAATAACCTCAGGCATGGTCATTTAACATATCTGTAACTTTTCACTGGTTTCATGGATATGTTAAATAACTGTGGCCATTCTTCGAGCCAGGGAGATGGGAGTTACTTCTACCCAGGATATAATTGGGAGGCAGCTCCCCTTGATTACAGCACTTGTGTGGGAGCTTGGAGATGATTCACTTCATGCCATAGGGCCACACCTGCCTGGATTTACCGTGGCAGCTGAGAAAGGCTGGAAAAATATGGGAATACTAGCATGTGTAGCCGATTGTGAGAGGAGTTGGAAATGGGGATGCAGAGGAAAATTGGTGCTGGGATTTAAACCCAGGTGGGGCAGCCATGCAAAGGAGGACCCACAAAGCTTTGGCCAGAGAGGGAGAACCACACAGCTTTAGCAAAGTTTAGAATCACGTGGCTTTGGGGCTCCCTTTACCATGCAGCTTAGGAAGCAAGAAAGCAAACTATAGCAGTGATGCACAGCTGTCTTAGCAGTTTGGAAGAATGCAGGAGAGATGCTGCAGGAAGGGAAGGGGTGAAAGAACTCTTGCTGGTGGTCCAGGAGAATGTGCCATGTGGGTTTGGATTAAGAACTGGAGGTCCTGGAAACACAACTGATGAACTGAAGGAGGCCTGCATCTGAGCACAGATTACTGGGAAGAACTGCGGGCTGCCTGAGCCATGGACTTCTATTTCTTTTCCTGAGATATGGTACCCTGGCCTGGGCAAAGTGGGAAGGAAGGACTATGTGTGTTTGTGGGTTTTTAAAGGGACTTTGGGATTTTAATGAAGACATTAAGTCATTACTCTTAAGTCTGTAAAACTTGAATAAATAATTCCTTTCCTTTCCTTTTCATCAATCTCTGACCTTGAGAGCTATAATTTCCTGGCAGCAGGCAAGGCGAACCTAGTACAGGGGGATCCTGGGGGAAGGGGTTACCATTCAGTAATAGTATTTTGCCCTCCCCTACAGGTCCATTCTGTAACACAGTGGCATATCCCAGCTCCTGCATGTATAGGCTAATTTTTTGCATTTCTCAGTATATTGTACCTCTCTTTATCAGGCCCCTCAGATTTTTAGCTGTGGTATGATAGGATTTATTTATGCAGTGTCCTAGAGCAGAATGGAAGAGCTAGATCTCACTGGGGAGGGTGGGGACACCTCTCCAAGCCCTGCCAATTAAGGGACATCGGTAAAGTCATCATCGACATGAATATCATTCCAGATGTCCCTAAATCATTCTTTAGGGCCTCAGAAAAAGGCTTTGATCTCAGAACAAAAGATCTGTCAGGCAGGAGTTTGCAGATGTCTCTGGAATTTTGCAACAATAATTATCAAAGTTTCAATTTTCTGCTATGTCTGTTTCTCCACTCCAGGAGATAAGGATCTCTGTTTAAGCTACCAAGGAGATTTTCTGGAGCTCACATTTAGCTGTTAACAGCTTGTTTACACTCCTCAGTTTCTCATTATTCCTCTGCAGGACACCAGTATAATGTAGAAGTGCATTGTTTTCTTAATGCTGCCCCTACCCTCATATTTTTTAAAGGCCTGAATCATTGCCCTTAAAAAGGCACTTACTTCCACTCAACCATATTTCTAGGTCATAAGACCTGAAATCACTAGCAATTAGCCTACTGTCTTATGCCACAGACTCTATGCCATACCTACCACTCAGAATATTTTCACATGTGAGGTAGTGATTGATTGTCTCTCCAATTCCAAATTTGCCACCTATTTTTTGTATCAATCTTGGTAAACTTTGTGTAATTCAAATCATCATAGAAAAGATGCTAATGGACTTATTTGTACAAAATATTTATTGGAGAAATGCATGTAAAGGAAAAAGGGGAAGAAGTTGGAGGAAGCATGATTGAAGTCTGACTCCCCGGAAGGAGATTGGGTAGGAAGGAAGACTGGCTAGAAATAGAGTCACACTGGAGAACACCTCTAAAAATATTTGATCACTCCAACGGAGAGTTTATGAAGCAAAGTCATCTGTCAGAGGTCCAATATCTTGCAGGAATGGACTTGCCATTGTATCCATGCCAGGAGCAGCCCATAACAAGTATGGCCTTATAATAAACAGCGTGGTAGAAGCAGCAGGGCCACCCATCTGTGCTTCCTGTGCCAGATCACAATGGTGCAAGACCATGGTTGCCACGTAAACCATGAAAATGGGTGCTGTATTTTCAGCAGCTCTCCCCTGTGGACTGTGGCATTGGAAACTGTCAAAGTGAAGGAGCAAATATTTACAATGCACAGACATATGAAGCAAAGTTATGACTTAGAAAGTACAAATACAGCCATTGTTATTGGAATGTAAACTCTGTTGGAGGTTAACAGTGGAGGAGAATAAGTCCGAGTTTCAGCGAGAGGCCAGGTCATCATACAGGATAGAAATGAGCACTTGGGCAATACGTAGACCTCACACTTGCTTCTGAAGCAAAATCTCTGTCCAACTGGGTGTTGCCAGGTCCACCAAACTTAACTTTAACTAAACTGTCATATGTGCTCAATTATCAAGACCCCGATATTTGTATAGCTTTTGAACTGCTCAAAGTTGTCTAGCTAAGAGAGTTAGGAAAACTGAAATCTAGCTGACACCCTGCTACCCAAGCTGTGTGCCATGACAAGGGGCTACGTCTGCCTGGAAGAAGGGCTGCACAAAAGAGCCATTCATTTACCCCAGCACTAGTCTTGCTTAGAGAATGTGATTTTTTTCTCACTAGGAAAAAAGATTGGCTAGTAGTAGATTATCACCATTACATGTCAGTTCTTTCTGTAGAAAATGCATCAGCTAGAACCCCTTATTTCTTCTTTTTTCCTAACCCTAGGACTTTTAAGTATAATACAAATTTTACAGAGTCGTATTCATGGAATATACAGATGATCACCCATCAGAATGACTTCAGGCAGATCATATAGGATATGTAAGTTTTCGAGTAAAAGAAAAAATGTGAAAATACATTATCCAGTGCCCCCAGTTTAGCTGTCACATCAATGCTACTATGATTTGTCCCACTCAAGGTGAGGCCCAATGAGGTACAATTTAGTTTTTCAGTGTCAAAACAAAATTCTAAAACATTTTTGTTGTCAATACATTTATACAGATATTTTTCTACCTTTACAAAGATAGCTATTCTACAGTATTTCACAGTGTATATTTTTATCACTACTCAGATTTTTCAAAATGATTTATTACATTAGGGACAAAATCAAGCTTTTTTTCTCTCCCATACCACCAGCATTAGCACTTTAAAATAAATATAAACGTCTTTACTCACCACTAATATTTGCTCAAGACTGTTAGATGGATGATTGGCAGTAAAATGTCACATGATATTTCAATATTTAACTTTCAACAATTTCCCACCAAGGTAGATGTAAAAATTATGCATTTATGTATCCTGGTTTCCTTTGCTATGACACTCCTCTCTGTGGAAGTCAGATCCCCACCTGCGGAAGTCAGTTATGGCTGACCAACTTGGTTTGCTATGCACCAGTCCCAAGCAGAATGTTTTTAAATGCCAGTTATTGGTATGAAATGCCTGTGTCCTATGATGTAGTGATTGGCATCATTCCAGACAGAAAGTGTTCCATTAAACTGGGTCCTAGAATAAAGATGTTGTAAAATAGGTTCTCACTTGTCATATAACATGAAGAAAAAAATACAGAGAGCATTTAGCTCATACTCAAATTCAAATACTTTTTTTTTCAAAAATTAGATATTTTTAGGATGGTTGTAATCACCAAACAAAATATCCTAGTTCTTCATGAAAAAATGACCAACAAATCTTGGACACGATTCTATCTTGATAGAGATTGAGCAATTCAAAGAAAGTGTATCTTATTTGCAATAGATTTTTACCTCAAAATAATGGGAAGTGCTTCTAATTTAAGTTCACACTTCGGACTCTAAAATAACAGTTCTGTTATAATTATTTGCAGCACATGGGTAGCTAACAAATATTTCTTTTGATAAAGGATTTGTTTTTGACAGCAGCATTTAAAGAATTTAAAAACACAAACCATACCAAATCTGTCCTAATTATACATTATCCCCCTCAAAAAAAAAAAAACAAACAAAAACTGCTGGTCTGTAAGGATTACTAACGAGATTCTTATGTTTCTTGTTGCTGAATGTGTTTTCCCATGTTCAAAAATGTGAGTGGTTTATACTCACTACTTAATGGGTTTATGTCTCAAAACATGCCAGGATGACCTTCATCAAACTTAAGGGGGAAAACAATGTTTATTTTCATATTTACTTTTTTGTATCAACATTGTTGGTTCATATTCCTTTTGTATTGAAAAGAAACCCTAGAGTTAAAGCAAGCAGGGTCAGAAATACTGAATTAACAGCCATGGTCCAGAGCGCAAACAAGCTGGAGTGCCTTCCCATGTTTCTTACTGCAGAGTTCCAGCAGAGATGTAAAATACTCACTCATCTAGTGGAGGGTAAATTGCATAAGCAACGTATCTCTGCAGGAAAAGAAATTTAAGTCATGCTTATTGCCAGAGAATTTGCTGGCAAAATAAATGCTTGACAAATAATTTTTGAATAAAGAAATTGAATTAATGTCTTTGAAAGGAAAGAGTTACTTCTTTATCAAGAGGGACATTCTTTTTCATAATGTTCAGGCTAGTAACTAATGAGAAGGAAACTTTTTTAAGCAAGGAAAATCTATGGAACAACCTGGCAATCATTGGAGGTACTGATATACAAATAGATTGTTTTACATTTCAATTACAAACACATTATCTTTGTATAATTTTTCTTCCACAGAAAGTCCATTAGCAATTTTTTTTTCTTTAAATACCATCTTATTGTCTTCTGGATACTTTTCAGTACCGTGAATCGAAGAATACAGTAACAGTTAGCTGGCCACTGTAACTGTCAAAGCATAATCATTTACATTTCATCGCTAAATATTTGAGACAGAAACAAAGTCACCCGAGGGAATCCACTTGTTAATTAAAGTATTTCCAGAATGTGTAGTTGTACCACCCTTTCTGAGAGTTGTTGGGGTTTGATATTGGTGATTTAGGATCTTCCAGACCTTTTCATTCCATGTGAGCTTTCAGTAATGAGAAACTAGGTTAGTTTTGAAAGCAAAATATTATCTTTCATTAGAGTTATGCTTTTCCCTTGTCTGTATATTTAAAAATGTATTAGTATATTCATTTTCTTCTAGCACTACTCAAAACACAGACTGTACTCACCTACATTATACGAAAGAAAGAGCTTCAGACTAGTGACCTTTGGATGCATTTTTAAATGACTTGTCTTTTCTAATACTGAACTCTCATATGAGATCTATCTGTAAATGAGTGACAAGTTAAGCTTGCCAGTTCAGTCATAAATTCAGACTTAAGATAATTCTTTCATAAATTTCATTGTGCTATGGCACCAAACCAATAAATATAGCCCATACAAGATATTTCAAGTCACTTTCTAAAAACGAGGCATTTCAACTCTATGTGGCCTTAAAATTGATGGCCTCAATTCTTGACTCGCCTTGTAACCCTGATGGAGCTGATATAAGCATGATGCTCCTGGAACGCAGAAGTGCTATGCTTAAATTAAGCCCTGTGATGGGGCAGAACAAGTCATATATTTATGCGAAACTGTTTCTTAGTGAATAAGATATCTTGACATGTCAATAGAATATGAAACTCTATTTCACAAGATTTTTCTAGTGCCAGAAGAGACTTATATAGAGCTATCATTTTTACTTTTAACAGAAAAAATGTCTTCCTCTATAGGCCTCTACATTCCTGGCCTCTAAATTTAATTTTATCATTCTTCATAAAGACCATCATTCTTCATGTTTTCATGAAACCAAAATTACTTTTCATTGTTTGGTCCATTTTCTGTTTTCACTTTTAGAAACATCGCTTCCAATTATTCCCTTGTTCCTCCCTCCACCTCACTAAAGAATCACTATTAACCAGACAGTTTTCACAGGGCTGCATTCACTAGAAGAAAAATAGAGCTTAATGCTCTCTTTAAACTATATTATCTTAAGAAGAAGAATAGATAATTCCACGATCAGTAAAATATATGTTAGAACAGCATGCATATAGAGCAAAGTAAAAATTAAGAACATTTTCCTAAAGAACAATATTAAAACTCAAGGTAGCTCTAAAAATTAAGAAAGAGAAAAGCAATAAAGTAGCACCTAAAACACATTTTAAGTTAGAAATCTGAGTTATTCAGAAATAAAAATTTTAAAATAAGTTTAATTTTTATTAAAATTACTCTGGAATCATTATTCTAGGAACACATTTTTTTTTTTTATTTCCTAAGTGGCTTTGCTTTCTTTAAGTATCAGATGGTATTTCAAAATTTTGGTTTACTTGTATTCCTACTGTTCTGCAATAACTCATAAGTATCTTCACCTAACTCTCATTCTTCCACTCATCACACTCAGGCATAGTTTCCATTTCCCAAACCAAACCTCACACATTCTTTAAATAGTAACAAACCAAGCACATGTTACTTGAAAGAAGTACTTTTAAATCTACAGCCAGCAGAAAAGGCAGATATCGCAATAGAAAAGAATGGGAATAGTATATGGTTAAAAATAAAACAGAAGTCCATTTGCATATAAGTCAGCAGGTACTCCAGAACCTGAAGTAACTTCAGAGCATCACCATTTAGGGCAAATGGGGTTAATCTCATGCCGCTGTTAATCACTGACTTTTATTTTCTCTTTTATTTCTTTGGTAACTAAAGTTCTTATAAATGCAATGCTTCAGTCATGTGATGTGAATACCAGTAATGTGATAATTAGACAGAATAATAAAGGTTCAAGAGAAATAAAGGAGAGAAAGCTTGGCAGGGATGATCCCAGTTTGTGGGATCAGGTAGAAGACGTGGTGCCCCTTCCTGAGTTCAATGAAAATGTGGTCCTGTGGTGTTAGGCTGCCGCCATCCCTTCCAGAGTGTGTGTTCACCCAGGAAGTGTTTTGAGAGAGAAGAAAACACTGAATATTATCTCTCTGAAATTCCATGACTGTTCATTGCTGCTTTCGCTTGTATCTCCAAAGTCTGTACCACCTTTACACCAGACTGCCAGGAGACCCTTGAACAGATGACATCTCTTGTTCCATTTAATATTCAAACATCACTGCTATTTGTGATACATGTTGAGAAAATAGAAAAATATAAAAGATAATTAGGTTGACTGCATCGTTTATTTATATCCCAGTTCCTTAAAACCCAGTGTATATTTTTTGTTTTTTTTCATAGCAGATCTGAGGTCTATTTCACCAAGTTCTCCCCAGGGATCTTTTGAAACTCTATCCCTGGTTGTGTGTCCTGGGTAATAGTGTAAACCAAAGACCCTGCGTTTTGTGAACACAATGCTATGTGTGTTTGTTGTGCAGTATCCCTGACTCTTGAATGGTTTAGACAACAAAATAACAAAGCCTCATTGCCACCTTTAGCATTTTAAATCTCTATTATAGTCAAATTCCATCCTGTTAGAAGACTCTGGACAGAAAGAGAAACAGATTTTAGAATGACAATGAATATTGTTTTTATGACGAGAAATGATATAATCAAATTACTACTATCAATTCACTGCTCAAAGGGACTATGAATCCTTATGACACTTTCTAATTGTCTATTTCATTTATATGCTTTCTTTTTATATCATTCCTTAGCAGATTTTTTATGTCACAGCCTTAGATACATTTTATGGATTATCTTTATAACTTCTACAATCATCCGCTTCCAAGGGTAATGTCATATATCTCACAACGTGTACTTGCAAAGGTACAAATGTTAAGGGCGTGTGCTAACACATCAGGAAGCTGTGCGTGCTCGCACAGACTGCTGGCACTAGCCTGCACTTCCTCTTGTACTTTTTCTTGTCTCAGTTATTTATGGCTAGTTCAGCACATCTCTACTTCTACCATCTGCTTAGCATCCCAGTTACAGAGCTGATATTATTTTAATTGGGCTTGTCGTGAGTGATTCACTAGTTGCTTAGACAGTCAGGAAGTAATGCCTGAGCTAGTCCCTGTAACAGATTTTGTCAACTTTGACCCTCTCTGACTGCTGCTTATTTTTTTTTACTGCTTTTAAAAGTAGACCATATTTCTCCATTAAAGATAAGCATGAGCCTGGTTTTATTCTTAGAAATATAGTATTTTCTCCTTTGGGTTGGATTATAATCATTATGTTATAAACTGTGCAAAGCGACTATGCTAAATAGCTATTCCCTGCCAACAATTTAAAGTGGTGAATAACGCTGAATATAAACTGAATTGTGTAGTTTTCTACAGAGGATGTGCAAACTCAATGTCAACTGCATTAAAATATAAATCACAGGAGAGTTATATTGTATATTTTAAATTTATCTGCACTACTTCTCATTAAAATCAACTAATTAACATGGCCGTACTTAAAAATATAAACAAATATTTATGTTCGATAAATCTCTGTGATATACAATTGTAATATTAGTGAAATTAAATATGGACTGGGGAAAGAGTGTGGTAAAGGGATAGACAAAAATTAGAGGATTTAAAGGACATTATGCCATCAGCTGCAACATGAGCTGTGTAAAAGAGAAGCATTTCAACTTCAGGTAGTCTTTATTTGTTAGTTGAGGTAAATACATATAATATAAAGTTAACCCACTTAAAATATACAATTCAGTGGCATTTGGTACATTACAGTGTTATGCCATCATCTCTACCTAGTTCTTAAACACATTATTACCCACAAAAGAGCACTTGTACCCTTTAAGTAGGTATCATGCTTATTTTCCACGAGCCCCTTGTAACCACTAATCTGTTCTCTTCTTCTGTGGATTACCTATTCTGTATATTTCATATTAATGGAAACATAGACTATGTAATATTTTGTATCTGGCTTCTTTCACTTAGCATAATGCTTTCAAGGTTTATCCTTAACCATATTATAATACAAATCAGCACTCCTTTTTGATGGCTGAATAATAATCCACTGTACAGAAATACCTCATTTTGTCTATTCATTCATCTGCTAATAGACATTTATATACTGTGCACCTTTTGACTAGAAATATGTGTTGCTATGAATATATGAGGTCCAGCCATTGTTAATACAATGGGAAAGGTTTACATGACATCGATGTCACCTGGCAGAGAAGGAGAGTGGCTGGAATGTACATAGATGAACAATGACAACTTCACTGTATGAGTCAGTGGTGGCAGTAGATGCCTTTGAGTTAGCATGTGTGGAGGTCACATTCAAAATGACTGAGTAGTACAACAAATCTGCATCAAATTTTGCACTAAGCTTGAACATTCCTCTCTGGAAACTATTCAGATGATTCAGAAGGCTGAAGCTATGGGCAACTGGTGACTGACAGCTTCATCACAACAATGTGTCTGCTCATGCATCACATCTTGTGCAGTGTTTTTTTGGTGAAACATCAAATTACCCAGGTGACTCAGCCCCCCGACAACCCAGATTTGACACCCATGACTTCTGGCTTTTCCCAAAACTAAAATCACCCTTGAAAGAAAAGAGGTTTCAATCCATTGATGAGATTCAGGAAAATAAATGGGGCAGCTGATGGTGATTGGGAGAACTGTGTGAGGTCCCAAGGTGCCTACTTTGAAAGGACAGAGGCATCATTCTCCTGTGTACAATGTTTCTTGTGTCTTGTATCTTCTTCAGTAAAAGTCTCTATTTTTCATAGTACATGGCTGGGTACTTTTGAACAGACCTCTTATGTGTATAAATATCTGTTTGAATACGTTTTTGAGGTTTATACCTAGGACGAGAATTGATGGGTGATAGGGTAATTATGTTCTTTATCCTTTTGAAGAACCAGAATATTTCATTCTTTAAATTCATTTATAAAGCTTACATTTTAATTCAAAAATCATCCTCACATATTTTTTAAAGGCTTTATTTATTTATTTTTATAGAGATGGGAAGGGAAGGAGAAAGAGAGGGAGAAAAACATCATTGTGTGGTTGCCTCTCACATGGCCCCCACTGGGGACCTGGCCTACAACCCAGGCATGTGCCCTGACTTGGAATTGAACCGGTGACTCTTTGGTTCACATCCTGCACTCAATCCACTGAACTACATCAGCCAGGGCCATCCTCACATATTTTATCTATATTGTCATAAAAATCAAAGGGAAAATATACATATTTTATATATGTAGAAACTTACATCTGAAATAATTTAAAAAATATGTACAGTATTGTTCAAAAGTGTCAACAAGATTATTTCTAAAGTTCACACTATTTCACGATTCCATTATTTTAAACTTTTAGGTGATCCGCCAGTTATATCTGGCAAGTACCTTTCTTTTCCCTGTACAGAGTGGTACCTGCAAGTGTCCATTCACTGCAAGTGTCCACTAGCCCAACTCTTAATGTTGTTTATCATAACCCGGAAAAGAAAGGGAAGTGTAGCTTCTTTATCAGAGTGCTAGTGACTATCGGGCTCACCTGTGAGACTTTTTCACTTTCTGAATCCTGTTCACTCGGACTATGGTATTTAATTGTTTTTTTAACATCTCAACTCTGTAATTTACTATTACATTATAGGATTAAGTTGCATTATGGGGCACAGGAAAGAAGCTGGCAGGTTTGGATTATCCACATAGAAATGGATAAATCAAAAGAAAACTGAAATGTATAGACCTCTTTTAAGAGGAGATTTGTAACTAGCAAAACTTAGGCCTGTGAATATTGAAAAGGGTGAGGATATAACATATGTGGCACAAAATCATGAGTGATGGAAAATGTGAAGGGGCAATGTGGCAGATGATTTTTATATTTGACATGATTTCTGTGTTTCTCGGTTTTTCACTCAAGTTATTTTCTGCTCTAACTTGATTTTTAGTCCATCTCCCTGCTAAATACTTCACATTTCAGTTCCCCTCTGGGCCTTTAGGGGAGATTGAGAGTAGCAGTTAAAGCTGGTTATGCCCGATAGTCACGGCAGATTTTGTTTACAAGATGCTCCCTGTTGCAGTGTTTGCATTGTCTAAATAACAGGCAATAAAATCTATCAGCTGGAAACCTCCCCTTGCTGTAAATGAGCAGACTATTTTAATTAGTACCTTCTGCTGAACAGCCTTTCAAGGGCAGTCCAGTTTTCATATTAAGAGAGCTATCTCAAACCTTAGGATATAACCGATCTGTAAGTATTTATTGAATGACCATGCACTCAGAACTAATACTGTAAAAAGTCCATGCTTCTGGGAACTTAACATCAATTTGTGGGAACAGACTAACTGACATATTTTTTTAATTGGGGAAAGATTTTTTTTTTATGGTACTGGGTATACATGTAATAAAAGATCAAAGTTGAAAGAAGTCATTTGGGCCCAGATATTCAAATACAGTTTCAAGGAAGACCTACTGGACCTTGAATTGACTATCAAAAAATTTTGAAAATGTGAAATTCTCAGGGAGATGAAAGGAGAGATGGTGAAGACAAGGTGGTTAACAGGGAAAGAGTTAGCTAGGATTCATGTGAGTTAAATTTAAGAAATAAAAATAGATGGAAGTGTAGGAAACAAAGTTTAAAGAAGCCCTTGCAAGCTATACAGAGTAAGTGGTTCAACTTGTTGAAGAAGTCACTGCAGCTTAATGAATGAGATCAAGAAGAAAGTGAGATTGATTTCCCATGTAGTAGAGAGGAACACAGTCACAAAATGTCTCAGAGAGATAAGCAGGAAGCATGGAGATTATACCTTTCTATAATCTAGCAGTAAAGAGATGAAAATTTAAATGAGACAGTAGGGATAGAGTGGAATAGAAAGGGAAGGAAAGATGTAGTTGGCATTTTATATGAGCAATATTTTTCTTAGCTGTTTCTTGACCTCATTAACTGTTTGTAAAAGGATACATATTTCCATATTAGAGATGAGGAAATTGAGAAGTTTTATGATTTGCACAAATAGAATGTAAAAGTATGGTTTTCACATTGATCTATTTTAGTCCAAATCACATGCTATTTCTTTTACTTTTTTATATGGTTAACCATATAAGGAGGACCAAACATAAAATGAGCCCTTCACACTACAATAGTCCTAGTGTTTCTCTTTATATGCTGCAGCCTCCTATCTAACCCATCTGTCATGCCTGTGTACCAGCAACAATAGTTACAATTCGATTAACACAATTATATGTTCACATGGAAGTTGATAATGGTGTTTTAGGTAATCCCACTTTCCCTCTAAATGTGGTGCAATATCCCAAATTCCTATTGTTGCCATCATGCTTTTGTGACCTGGAGAGAGGGGCCACTTTTTTCACCAGGTGGGATGCTTATCAATGCTTATAACACCATGTTCAGGTCCCCTGCTGACCCACCTGAATCCCACAGCCCTCCTTTGCTGCCAACATTGCAATGCTTTCAGTCAGTTCTCAAAATCCAAAGATTTTGCCAACTCTTCCCTGGTTTTGATGTAAGTAGATTTTTTTTTATTTCTTTGTTATTACCATGTTCTTTCTTTCCTTTATCAATTTTTATTTTCATCAAAAATCATTCAACCATATTAATATCTCCTTTCGATCTTCTTCCCATTCAGTCTTCCAAAAATATTACCTCCAGCTCAGCCTGAATCCCAACTCCCTCTGCCTATTATTGTTTTATAACTGTGTCAGTGATTTTTTAAAAACCCTTTGTACTTGGAATATTCATATATATTTGCTTTTTTCTTTAACAACTTAAAATGTCTCTTTGAGAGGAAGACAGTGTGCATATGTCAAATGCTTTCTCATGTAGTAATTTGAGATTAAACGGCAAAAGCTTCTAGCACTATTGAACATCATTTGGAAACAACACATGTTTAACTAGCTCAAGCAATTTCAATTTTCTTTAACTTTTTTCCTTGAGATATTCTCTCCTCATATTAAACTAGTCTGATAGACTGACAATGAGAAGAACAGGAAAATGTTAAGTGCTATAACCAATAGAATCTCTCCATTGTGGAAATGATTTTTGCTTTTAAGAATCAATACCAAAAATGTTCTTGTGAAGACCCTGTGTTTTAGCTGTCACAAAGGTAGCTTTTCTGCACTTTACATTCTGTTCAGGTGTTTTTTCAATACTGTTCTAGGTGACATCTTGATAGGCTAATAAAGTTGCTTGTCATATAAAATCCGAGTATACAACTACAAAAAAACTAATTTTGTAGAAAAGCACTCTGAGAGTATATATTATTTAAGTAAATATAGAAATATTATAAGAAATTACACTATTGCATTTAGACCTATAAAGAATAGCTTATACATTTTGAAGTTCAGAGTTCATTTTCTACAAGGTTATCAGTACTTTTAAAAATTATAACATTGGAACAAATTATAATCATATAATCTCAACATCAAGAAGCCTGTTAAAGCTGAGATGTAAAATAATTTTTCACAAATGAATTTCAGTGAAATCTGAGAAATACCATTAGTCAGAGCGATGTCATTTGAGAATCCTTATTAACTTAAAAATTATCAGGAAGAAAAGGAATCATGCCGAATAGAAATGAATATAAAGGCTGGATCTAGTTTCTTGTAGGCAATATTGCTACTTTTCAGACTGAAAGGCATTCCTAGCTGTTTTCTCCATGGTACACCCTCACATATTCTCTTCCAGCTAGATAGGATTTTTTTTAATTTAAATTACTTTATTGTTGTTCAATTACAGTTGTCTGTACTTTCTCCCCACCCCTCCTCATAACACCCCCTCCAAACCCAGCTCCCTCCCTTGCTTCCACCCTCCCCCTTGGTTTTGTCCATGTATCCTTTATAATAGTTCCTGAAAACCCTTCTTCCCACTGTTCCCCTCTAGCTATTGTTACATTGTTCTTAATATCAATGACTCTGGTTATATTTTGTTTGCTTTTTCCTTTTGTTGATTATGTTCCAGTTAAAGGTGAGATCATGTCCCTCACCACCTGACTTATTTAACTTAGCATAATGTTCTCTAGTCCCATCCATGCTGTCACAAAGGGTATAAGCTCTTTCTTTCTCTCTGCTGTGCGAATTCCATTGTGCAAATGTACCATAGTTTTTTTGATGCATTCATTTGCTGATGGGCACTTAGATTGCTTTCAGCACTTGGCTATTGTAAATTGTGCTGCTATGAACATTGAGGTGCATAGGTTCTTTTGGATTGATGTTTCAGAGCTCTTAGGGTATAATCCCAGCAGTGGAGTTACTGGGTCAAAAGGCAGTTCCATTTTTAGTTTTCTGAGGAAATTCCATACTGTTTTCCACAGTAGCTGCACCAGTCTGCATTCCCTCCAACAGTGCACTAGGGTTCCCTTTTCTCCACATCTTCTCCAGCACTTGTTTGTTGCTTTGTTTATGATGCCCATTCTGACTGGTGTGAGGTGGTATCTCATTATGGTTTTAATTTGCATCTCTCTGATGGCTAGTCATCCAGTTAGATAGTTTTGCACACCCTGCTCCTTATACAAATATGTTTTACTTTGACTCTTCATATTGCTTCAGGTGTTTGCTACTTTCTCCTCAGAGATGTTCTCACTTGCTTGCCAGATTAATTATTATTTGTCAATAACTCTTTGCTCTGCTAGACAGCTCTTAGTGCTGTAACCGACACACAGTATATTTGCAACAAATATCTTCTGACTCAATTTAGGATATAATCAGCATTTTGTTGTTGCCGTTGTTGTTGTTGTTTGGCTTCATCTTGTCCCTATAATTATTCATGAGTGGAAGTCTGTGAATATCAATGCCTCTTTTTACTAAGTTGCCTTAATAATAGGGATCTTTTGTATTCAATATCCCAAGTGGGCAGAAGGAGGTGTCTTTGTAAGTACCTTTCCCATGACCATCTTCATGCCTGTTACTTTTATAAGCACAATAAAATGTGTTACATTTTTTTAAAGACAGCTCAAGTGTAGACTATTGAATATGCACATAATTGAGTTAATTTACATGAATTAATTTTTTTCTATCATCACCTATGGAACACTGTCTCAAGATTGTCTAATCAGTTTAACTTCTTTTATTGTATTTCCCCATACGACAGCCCTGCACTACCTTTCCTGGGACTTATCTGCTGTTCTCATTAGAATATAAACTTAGCCCTGACTGGTGTGTCTCAGTGGATTGAGTGCCGGCTGTGAACCAAAGGGTTGCTGATTCGATTCCTAGTCAGGGCACTTGCCTAGGTAGTGGGCCAGGTCCAGCTGCAGGTGCATGAGAGGCAGCCACACATTGATGTGTCTCATCCTCTCTTTCTCATTCCCTTCCCTTCTGTTTAAAAATAAAAATGAATAAAGTCTTTTAAAAAAGAATATAAAACTAGTGAGATTTTGAATCCCTGTTTGTCCTTCTACCAGGGCTTACCACATACTCTGAACAAAGCAAGAGCTCAGTATTTGCAGGAAAAATGAATAAATTTTATTTCATACAGTGCAGAGAGAATGAGTCAAAAAGACCTCCTGGAAAACACCTTTAAATATGCAGAGGATGCCATTTAGATCAGTCTTCAGACAGACATGCCTTGTAAGAGGAGAGGCCAAGGATATATTGAAGTGATTAATATCATAGAGAAATGGCATTAGGTTACTCTGAAACCCTAGTCAGAACTTGAAAGAATTTGAGCCCTTGGGGTTCAGGAACCTCCTTAGCACAGGTTCAGTGTAGAGCAGGTTATTCATTTGTTCTATCATCCAACACTCTTTGCTGATCATGTGTCATTAAAGAGCTGTGTTCTTGCTGTGGGGATAAAACTAATATTATAGCTGTTAAAAATATAGGATAATCAAATATTCAAAGCACAAGTTACTAAATTCAACAAATTATAATCATGAGCAACCCAAATACCTTCCAAAAATCATCCCGTATCATTGCTCTTCTGGGTTGAACTGTTCCTTTGTCCTGATCTTCCCTGTTCCGTGGAAGATGATAGGAAAGCTACCCCTTAAAGGTCAGAGACTTCCTTTCATTTAGCACTTTATTTTGAGAGCTGAACACAAAGCTTGGCACTCAAAAAAGCTGAGGAAATGTAACTTTATAAGGAATAAATTTTCCTAGTCTAAATCAGTTAACTAATTCTCTGTGTGATCTTAAAGGTATCACATCACTTTCTATCCTTTGATACTCCATCTAGCAGGAGCATGTATGTCTGTTTCATGGTGGGGTTTTTTTGTTTATTTTTCTATTTTTGAGGATAAATAAACTGATAATGGAAATCACTTAGTACAAGTCCTGGAGCAGAGTAAGCACACAGAGAGAATCACTATTATTTTCTTAGAAGTCATTAATAATTAGTATTAGAAATAATTTTAATTCTACTCTCATAATTATTCATACTTCTTATATCAAAGGATAAGTTTAAAGAAGAAATTAAATTGTGACAGGCTATTCTGAGGCAGTTGACTCATGCATTTTAGTTTTAGGCCTCTAACTTTGAGACATGTTGTTGGTACTCTGAAGAGATACTACTCAATTGAACTTTTCCCATGGAATCTAAAACATCATTGGTAGTGAAAACATTGGCTAGGTTTATTAATTCTTTCAGATGACTAAGGAACCATCTGGTGCCTGTCATCTATGACTGACGTGGCAAGGAATAAAATCTACCATGATGATCACCTCACAGTAGTTTCCAGTTGATACATGTTATCTAATTTTAACTTTTACAGTAAAAAAGTAATCTCACATTTTATCAATAATTTTTTCAACTGAAAGAGAAAAAGAGAATGAGCCAGAGATAACAAATGGCATTTTATTATTCATAAAGAAATGAGAAATAATGTTGGCTACATATTATTCATAAGTACTCATAGAGCCTTTATTTTAAATTTTGTCAGGATGGAGTCTGATTTGATTACAACACAACTAAAATTGCAACAATACTATTAACTATAATTCACACACTACTTAATGTATACCAGGCACACAACAAGTCATTTAAACTTTATTATATTGTTTAACCACTTAGATAACATTGATTAGCCTGTGTTAGTATCTATACTTTACAGATAAGGAAACTAAGAAGCAGATAATTAAAAAAAAATTAAGATCAAATACAGAATTAATAAATGGTGGATATGGTATAAAAATCCAGGTCAGAGCTGTTCAGATCTTAAGTGTGAACCTGCATTACCTCAAAAGGAATAAATATGTCTGCCTGAACATATGTTATTGCTGATAAAATATTAAAAGTAGTCATTGAGAATTGTTTTCTTTAACAAAATCATTGTTCCTAAAAATCTTGAGATATATTAACCTGCAAAATGCCTACATAATCAACATATATACTCTTTAATTTATGAGTTCACTGATTTGTCAGATTTATCTCTTTTAAAAATTCATTTCAGTCTTTTATTGTCAAACTTTCTAACAAGATCAAAGTCACGAAACAACACGACAGTTCTGACAGGCATCTGTTTACTTCTCAGTTTGTTTCCTGGCTCTGACTCACTGGTCTGAAGAATGCAGGATTCAAATAGCCAAGGGGGCAAATATGAAAAGCACACTAAAATCCCCATCTTATTAGAACTCTTATCATTATATACTCTCAGTGGCATTATCAGAATGTAAATAAAATCATTACAGAATCACTACCTTTTAAGACTCCTAATAAGAGAGAATGATTGATACTGCATGTTGAATGCACCCAAAGGTGGATGAGCAATCAATGAGTGATCATCGGTGCACAATATTATCTCATTCACTAGGCCAAGAAAATGAAAGAGAGAAAAAAACAAAAATAAAAATAGCTGATGGAGAAGAAAGGGCAATGCAGATTATGAAAAACTATATATAAATAAAACTATTGACTTTTATAAATTCAGAAGCTTCTGACAGATAAATTTATTTTTCCATCATCACTATTTTATATATTCCTAACACAGTCAAACACCTTGATTAAAAGGATAAAAATAACCAGAGCTAATGTTAAATGTATTTCACTCAACCTTAGAGAGGAAAAAATGATATCAATATTGACTGGTACCATAGAATTTTGTATAAAGAATGTTGGCATAATTTCCAGGTATGAGAGCCCATCAACCATCTCCCACATTTTCAATAATTAAATAAGTTCTGTGTTGTGAAAGCTGATGCTTAGATAGAGTAAAAACTGAGTTACTTTACCCCACTATATTTATAGAATTTAAAAGGTGGAAAATTCTAAGGAAATTCCATACTAAAGGACACATGGACAAAACCAAAGGGGGTTAAAAACAAGGGAGGGAGGTGGGGATAGCTGGGGTAGGGGGGATAGTGGAAGGAAAAGGCAAACAACTGTACTTGAACATCATAAAATAAAATAAAAAAGGGGAAAAACCTGGACGATTCTAAAAATGAGAAAACTGAGGTCATATGAGATAAAATGACTTGCTTAAATTGAGACACTGCCTTTTCTTAACGTCAGGTCTTCTACTTTTTATGTAAGCATTCCCAAATGGTGACCCATAAAAAACTGTCATGCCAAGTGCTCTAAGAAGAAAAGGTTCTATGGTATTAAAAGTAAGGTAAAGTGTTTCAATTCACAACTCCCATTTGAAATTATGGCACACTATATATATTTTAGCTACACAGATTAACTATTTTAATGGATAAGATGTTCCCATAATGTAAATATAAAAATATATAAGAAACATATAACAATAAATAAATCTCTTCTACTTTTAATTCCATTTGCTCAGTTAATGGATTTTCTCTGTATGCTCAACCACAGGTGCTACTGTTGTTAGTTTTTTATGTATTCCCCCAAAATGCCTCTATATTACAACAAATATAAATAGGCATTTCTACATTAACTCTTTAAAACAATTGGTGGCAGATAATTCTTATGTTCTGTACCATTTTTTCACTAAACATTATATGTGATAGATTATTCCATATCAGTACACAGAGAGTTTCCTGTTTTTTTCATACAGCTGCCCTCTATTTTCTATCATGGAAGTACTGGGCATTTTTATTATTTACAGTCTTCTCTTAATATATGCAATGGATCACAAACAATTCTGTGCACTTCAACACGTGGTACATGTGCATATATGTCTAGAATATTTTTCTATAAATAGAATATCTGAGTTAGATATATGTGCATTTGTGATTCTTGTCATCCACACAGGTTGTACTAATAATGTATGAAATTGTACTAATAAAACCTATATAGGTCCAAAATTGACATAATTTAGGATTTCCTTATCATGTTATTTTTAAAAGAAAAATATATTTGAACACTATTTCAACATTCTTTTCTTCTATTAGAATTAAATTTAAGCAACTTGCCATATCTTTGAGTCATTTTGTCTCCTTTTCTGTGAGCTTCCTAATCAAAGGTTATGCTTATTTTCCATTGACTTATTAATTATTTTGCCATAAATTTGTAGGTACTTGTTTACATATTAGAATAGTATTTTGTATTTGACAGCAATTGGGAATACTTTTCCCAGTTTGTCATTATGTTTTTTCCCACATTTTTAAAATTGTTGTTCAAATACAATTGCCCTCATTTTTCCCTTACCACTCCCCTCACCCAGCCATCCCCACTTCCCACTCTTGATCCTAATTTGCTCATAAAATGTTGCTATGCCAACTTTTAGAAAATGTGGTTATACTTTTTTTAAACTTTTATACATTTCTTTTTTAAAATTGTTGTTCAAGTACAATAGTCTCCATTTTCTGTTCAGTTCAACGTGGAATAGTATTTTGCCCAGCATCTGCAATGCGTTGTCATGCTGTGCTAGCTAGTAGGGATACTAAAATGACAAAACTGCAGTTTACGTCTCAAAGAATGTACAGTCTATCTGGGAGACAAAATACCAAATAATATGGTACAATGAGGGTGATGGGGAGGGTCCCACAGGAGCACAGATTCGGATGTCTAACCTCCATGTTGTGTCACAGACTGCAATAGGTCACAGCAGTTGAGTTGTTCTCTGGTTCTCACTACTCTGAAGTCCTAGCAATGGTGGGGACAGGAGTAGCAGGAGGGTGAGATGGATTTCATTTCCTCCTCCTCAGCGTTTTCCTTTTCTCTCATTAACTCCTCAATAGGACAAGAGATGATCAGACGTAGCTTCTTAACCTGACCATTTACTGCTATGATTAGGAAAAAGTCTCCTCACCGTTCTGAGTCTCAATTTCTGCAGCTGTAAACCAGGCTGACAATGTCCACTTGACCTCCTTCCAGGTGATATCTCTTAAAAATTGTATATAAGAGGGAGTTTAGAGGGTTTCCTTATTGATTAAATTGTTGATCCATTTGTAATTTTCCTTGGCTTTTAGTGTGAGCCATATATCAATCTCAATTTTTTTGTCCAGATGTCAATCTCTCCTTTAGAGCACAATATAATAAATAGCTCATCTTTTCTCACTGATCTGAGATGACATGCCAATTGTGCTAAATTATATCATGTGATTGAGTTTACTTAGGGTCTTTGTTTTGTTTTATTGGGTTCTCTGTGAGCTTATGCATAAGTACTATGCTTATTCAATTATTAGAGATTCATGTAAAATACTGATAAAAGAAATTGAAGAAGATACAACTGATGCAAAGATGTCTGTTTACAGATTGGAAATACTGTTAAAATGTCCATGCTACCAAAATGATGTACAGATTCAATGCAAACCTGATCAAAATTCCAATCATATTTTTCACAGAAATAGAAAAACAATTTTAAATCTTTTAAAAAAGTACAGTTTACAATAGTCACAATAGTCTGCATCCCCACCAAGAGGGCATTAGGGTCCCCTTTTCTCCACATCCTCATCAGTATTTGTTTGTTGATTTACCGGTGGTAGCAATACTGGTGAGAGGGGATATCTCATTGTGGTTTTAATTTGCATCTCTCTGATGATTAGTGACACTGAGCATCTTTTCATATGTCTATTGGCCATCTGTATGTCCTTTTTGGAAAAGAGTCTATTCAGGTCCTTTGCTCATTTTTTAATTGGATTATTTGTCTTCCTGTTGTTGTTGTGTATGTTCTTTATGTATTTTAGAAATTATCCCTTTATTAAATGTATCATTGGCAAATATGTTCTGCCATACAGTGGGTTCCCTTTTCATTTTGTTGATTCTTTTGTTGTGCAGAAGTGTTTTGGTTTGACTGTCCCATTTGTTTATTTTTCCTTTATTTCCCTTGCCATAGGTGATATATCAGCAAAGAAATTGCTATGAGAGATGTCTGAGATTTTACTGCCTGTGTTTTATTAGAATTTTTATGGTTTTGTGACTTACATTTAAGTCTTCTCTTCATTTTTAGTTTATCTTGTGTATGATATAAGTTGGTAGTCTAGTTTTATTTTTTTGCATGTACCTGTCCAATTTTCCCAGCATCATTTATTGAAGAGACTGTCTTTACTTCATTATATGTTATTGCCTCCCTTGCCAAATATTAATTGACCATGAAGATGTGGGTTCATTTCTGGGTTCTCTGTTCTGTTCCACTGATCTATATGCCCGTCTCTGACTGTGCAGCCACTATGGAAAATAATATGGAGTTTCCTCAAAAAATTGAAACTGAACTACCTAAGGTCCCAGTAATTCGACTCCTGGGAATATATCCTAAGAATCCCAAAACACCAATCAGAAAGAATATATACACATCTATGTTCATAGCAGTATAATCTACATTGGCCAACATCTAAAAACAGCCTAAGTGCCCATAAGTAGATGAATGGATAAAAAAGCTGTGGTACATTTACACAATCAAATTCTATACAGCTTTAGCCCTGGCTACTGTGGCTCAGTGGAATGAGTGCCAGTCTGTGAACTGAAGGGTCTCCGGTTCCATTCCCAGTCAGAGCACACACCTGAGTTGTGGACAAGGTTTCCAGTAGGGAATGCTCAATAAGCAACCACGTATTGATGCTTCTCGCCCTCTCTTTCTCCCTCCCTTCCCCTCTTTCTAAAAATAAATAAATAAAATATTTTAAAAATTATACACAGCTTTAAATAAGAAGGGAATTTTACTCTTTATGACAGCATGGATGGACATGGAGAGTATTATGCTAAGTGAGATAAGCCAGTCAGAGAAAGACAAGTGCCATTTGACTTCATTCATATATGGAATGTAATAGACAAAAACTGACAAACAAAATAAAACCAAAGGCATGGAACATACACAGAACATGGAACATACTAAAAGATCTCAAAAGGGAGGTGGTGGAGGGGATTGGAAGAGATGAGCCAAAGAACATATATGCATATATGCAAAGCCCATGGACACTGACCACGATGTGGTGAAAGCTGATGGTGCCTTAGTGGAGGAGGAAAAATGGAGGGGGGTGATGAAGGGTATCTGTCATAGTGTCAACAATTAAAAAATAACAATAAAAGTACATTTAAAAATATATAGTTTTCATTCAAAACTATTTTGCCCTAGTTTCAGTTGTACAGCTTAGTGGTCAATTATATTTTTAAAATTCATATGGAACCACAAACACTGTGAAGAGCCAAATGATCTTAACAAAAATAAAGGGATCACACTACCTGATTTGAAAATATACTACAAGGCTATTGTAATCAAAACAGCATGATACTGGAATACAAAGAGACACACAGACCAATGAAATAGAATAGAGAGCCCAGAAATCATTGCAGTCAATCAATCTTTGACAAACTTGCTGACAATTCATACTGGGGAAAAGACAGTGTCTTCAATAAATGGCCCTGGGAAAACTGGATTCCTGGATGCTGAGACATGAAATTAGACCCTTTTCTCACACCATATACTCAATCCAAAGTAGATTAAAAACAAATGGAATACCTGAAACTCTAAAAGTACTAGAAGAAAACATAAGGAAAAACTCTTGAACAGTCATTTATTATTTTTGGGGTACGTCCCCAGAACACAGGTAATCAAAGCAAAAATAAACCAATGAGATTATTCCAAATTAAAAGGCTTCTGCCCAGCCAGAGAAACAGAGTGTAGAGACAATCTACAGTATGAAAGAATATATTTGCAAACCATAAATCTATTGACTTTATTGTCCAAAATATATAAGAAACTCAAGTAACTCAACATCAAAGAAACAAATGACCTAATTTAAAAATGGACAGATGATCTCAACAGATATTTCTCAAAAGACATACAAATGCTCAACAGCTATATTTAAAAAATGCTCAAAATCACTAATTATTAGGGAAATGTAAATTATAGCCACAAGATATCATGTTGAACTTATAAAAATACTATAAAAAATACAAGAGATAGCAAGTGCTAAATAGGATGTGAAGAAGAGACACCCATATTTACACCATTTGTGGAAATGTAAATTGGCACAATCATTATGAAAATCATATGGAACTTCCTGAAAAAAATAAAAAACAGAACTACCACATTATTCAGAAATCCCACCACTGTGTATATATGCAAAAGATGTGAGATTAGTAACTCAAAGAGATATTTGCAACTTCATATAAATAGCATATTATTCACAAGAGCCAAGATATGGAATCAACCTAAATGTCCATGACAAATGAAAAAATAAAGAAAATGTGATATGTATATGCAATAAAATATTATTCAGCTATTAAAAAGTAGGAGATTCTGTCATTTATGACAACATGGATGAACTTGGAGAACATTAAGCTAAGTAATATAAGCCAGGAAAAGGAAGTCAAATAATGTGTGATCTCACTTAAACTGGAATTTAAAAAGTCAAAGTCATAGAAACATAAAGTGAAATGATGATGTCTAGGTGTTGGTGGAAAATGAGATATTGATCAAATTCTATAAAATTTCAGTTATGCAAGATGAATAAATTTTGGAGATCTAATAGTACATAGCATAGGACTACAGTTGAAATTTCTTAGAGTACATCTTATGTTCTCACCACAATAAATAAGAAAATAAATAAATAGCTAGGTGAGATGAAGGATATGTTAATTAGACTGACTTTGATAATCATTTCACCACACATACGTACATAAAAGCATCAAATTTTATGCTGTAAGTATATGCAAGTTATATTTGTCATTTATAATTCAGTAAAGCTAGAAAAAAGTATGAAATAAATAAATTTATAATGTTTTATTTTCTGAAAGGGTGAAGTTGTACACAAATTTTTCTGTCTTAAGAATATTTATTTTTTTTCTAGCTATTGTTTTTTAGTTGTTTTTCCACATAAACTTTAGAATGTTTTATTTGGAAAAATATTCTGCTCATATTTGGTATTTCACTGACATACTTTTAATTTATAAATAAACTTAAAATATATTTATTACACTGTGACTTCTTATTCAAGAATACTTCATATATTTTCTTTTGTTCAAAACTTCTTTTATGGTGATAATAATTGTTTTAAAGTTTGCTTCCTACAAGTCTTGCACATTTCACATTGTGCACATTCTAGAAATATTATCACCTATGTGTTGATATTTTGAATTGGATAGTTTATTCCAGTATAGAATATGAAAATTATTAACTTACATACACTTATTTTCACATCAATGTCTAAAATATCCTCTTATATTTGTATTAAGGTTTTTAAAGTTATCTTCAGTCTTCAAAATATATAACTGTATTATTTTCAAATATATAGATTTACTTTTCTTGGTCTTCAAAGTATATAAATCATATCATCTTCAAATATATATAGATTCATGAACTAATTCATTTTTTTCTTCTAAGTTTTGTTTTGTGTGTATTAACTAGCACCAAAATAAAATGCTTCATAATAGCAAAGAGAGTGGGCATTTGTCATTCATTTTCACGTTAATGGAAATGCCTTCAGATGTTTACACATCACACCGATAACTCTGAAGCCTAGACTGCTATATTTTATAAAGTGAAAGAAATACCTATAGATTTATATTTTGCTTATTGTTTTTATTCAAAATGGTGTTAATTTTTTAGTTCCTATAGAGATGATATGTGACTTTTCTAATCAATTTATTTTAAATTATACTAATATTGACATATTCTTGAGTTTCTCAAAAAAAACTAACATACCCATTCATGAGGACTATCCTTTTAAAAAAGCTTTCAGTTTTTGTACATAAATATTACATTAAGAATTTTCACTTAATGTAGCATAAATAAAATTGCTTTATCATTTCATATTTTGCTACAGTTGTAGTCCGATTTCTTTGTATTAAGGTTATACTCATTTGCATAGGATTTAGAAATATTTCTTGTCTGTAACAGTTTAACTGTGTTTTGTGTAAGTTTTCAGTTGCTATAAAAACTCAATTTACTAAAATACTACATTGTTTTTGTTTTCTAATTAACAGATGCTTACTGTAACTTGTCAGTCAAAATGCTTGAGCTTTCTCAATAAAGTTCTAACCTTGTTAAAAGCATGAAATTTGTCTTTTCAGGTGGTGTTATGAGAATATTTTTGAGAACTCATCTACTTTTTTACACACACTGTAACTGAATTATCAAGAAGAAAGCTGGGTCAATCCATAAATTATCTTAATATTAATTATAATAGCAAAGGAAGAGGGAGTTTAATAACTGAGTGATAACATAAAGGAAACTATTTCTGAACTTCACCATTGAAAACGAGATTTCCAATCAGTAAGTGGAAAGTTAGCTTGTGACTTAGAAATCAAGTTTCTTATCTTTCAAGGTTTATCCAATCAGAAAACATAATATATATAATATATGACCTCTGCAGTTTGGAAATATGGTGAATCATTGACTAACTCTCCTTTTAAAAAATCTCTAGGGTATATCACGGGCTGTGATCATTTGGATCAGGTTTCCTTCTATTGTTTGGCCAAAAATTAAGTGTTTCTTGGTGACACATTTGAGAGAGAGCTAGTATAGGATCACCTTAAGAACAAAACAGGATGAGAGAAGAAGACAATTATATATTTATCTGTCTTCAGTCTTCCTGCATACAGGGAAAATGTGTGGCCTCAATTTCATATCTGTTCAGATATAATTGTTATTTGTGTTTATAAATTTTACTTTTTGTCTCTATACACTGTTTTGCTCAATTATGCTTAATTTCTTTTGAAACTGCACAGAGTTTAATCTGAAAAAAAAGGGAAACCAGTTTCAATGAGCAAATGTAGAAGGAAAGTGAGTTCCATAACATTGAAAGGGAAGTGGGTTTTATGAGTATACTCCTGGATCCTAGTCAACTAATTTTCTGGTCACATTTGGCATCTTGCACAGTTTTGTTCATCTGTCAGGGGCTGGACTTTTAAAAACAAAACAGACAAACAAAAACGCTGGGTGCGTATGTATACACACATATGTAGATATAGATATATCAATCTATATCTATGTCTATATCAACCTACATCTATGTCTATATCTATGATATATATATATCATCTATGTATATTGCTGACAGTAATTTTTTAATTGCACAGATTTTTCATTTCTTTTCTAAAAATCGTTGTTCAAGTACAGCTGTCTCCATTTTTTCCCCATGATTCCACTCCACCCTAGCCATCCCCACCTCCCACCCTCAATCTTAACCCTCTTTGGCTTTGTCTGTGTGTCCTTTATACACGTTCCTTGACAATCCTTCTCCCATTTCTCCCTGTTACCCCCTACCACCTCCCCTCTGGGTACTTCAGTTTGTTCTAAATTTTAATGTTTCTGGTTATATTTTGCTTGCTTTTTGGTGTTGTTGATTAGGTTCTACTTATAGGTAAGATCATATGGTATTTGTCTCTCACTGCCTGGTGTATTTCCTTTAGTATAATGTTCCATCCATGCTGTCGTGAAGGGTAGGAACTCCTTCTTTCTTTCTGCTGCATAGTATTCCATTGTGTAAATGTACCATAGTCTTTCAATACACTCATTTACTGATGGACACTTAGGTTGCTTCCAGCACTTGGCTACTATAAATTGTGCTGCTATGAACATTGGAACGCGTAGGTTTTTTTGAATTGATGTTTCAGGATTCTTAGAGTATAGTCCCAGCAGTGGATTCATTCTTTCATTAATAAGACTACAGCACTCTGAATTGACTATTTAAAGTTATAATTCCATCCAAGATTAATACTCATTAAGATCTTTTTTTCTTACATCAAAAAAAAAACAACAACCCGGATTCTTATGAAAAGACAAAAATATCACTTAGGGACAAATTTAAAGCTCTTCAAAATAGTTACGTTTTACTTATATTAGAAAATTAAAATTGCTGAAGTTATTCCTTAACACTGATAGATGCCACAGAATGTGCTCGTCTACAAAGGCTCCTCCTAATACAACAAAGATACAGGGTGTGGGGCAAAAGTAAATTTATAGTTGTTTGCATGAATAATAATAATACAAGAATAAACTGTGTTTCATATACTCACAACTGTAAAGCTACTTTTGCTTTACCCTGTATATATGAAACAGTGTTTCAAATATAGTCCATTTCAGAAAAAGCAAACAAAACCACTTTTTTTCTCATACACACTTATACTATTAAGTTAGTTTTTCAAGGTAGTCCTTTGATAAACAACTGATTCTAACCATCTCCTGAACATCAGTCCTCAGTTTGCCCAAGGAGCTACTGAACAGTGTGTTCTTGCCCTGGTAATAGAATGATTTCTAGGGCCTGGTGTGGCAAGTATTGATTTTTGGGCTGTAAGACATCATTTGTCCTCTATGCACACTGAACTTC
Source organism: Carollia perspicillata (assembly GCA_004027735.1). Lineage (NCBI taxonomy): Eukaryota > Metazoa > Chordata > Mammalia > Chiroptera > Phyllostomidae > Carollia > Carollia perspicillata. The sequence continues at coordinate 44,420 of PVKM010001822.1, forward strand.
CTCAGATACAAATCTCTGTCAAGGAGGGAATGGGAACCTAATAAACTTTAAAGATTTTATTTGTTTATTTTTAGAGAGGGTAATGGAGGGGAGAAAGAGAGAAACATCAATGTGTGGTTGCCCCTCCTGTGCCCACTACTGTGGGCCTGGCCTGCAACGCTGGCGTGTGCCCTATCCTGGGAATTGAAGCAACAACTCTTTAATTTGCTGGCCAGCACTCAACCACTGAGCCACACCAGCCAGGGCGGAACCTTTAAACTTTATAGAATGCAATACTTATAGACCAGAATATGCTTTAGTTATTTCTATATAAAATGTTTTGGTGCCCTGGCTGGTGTAGCTCAGTGGATTGAGCACGGGCCTGTGAAGCAAAAGGTCACTGGTTTGATTTCCAGTCAGGGCACATGCCTGGGTTGCAGGCCAGGTCCCTAGTAGGGGACACATGGAGGCAACCACACACTGATGTTTCTCTCCCACTCTCTCTCCTTCCCATCCCCTCTCTCTAAAAATAAATAAATACAATATTTAAAAAATGCTTTGGTACTGAAAACTAAAAAGCTCTGTTTTATGTTTTGTTATGGAGCTACTTCTTTGTGTCTATGCAAGTGTCTCAGAATGAGAAAACACATGTAATCTATTGTGTCTTTTCTTAAGGAAAACAGAGACCACTAGAGTTAGGAGCAGGTCACTGAGAAGAAATCAACCCATTCTCTGGAGGGGATAATTCAACCCATTCTCTGGAGGGGATAATTCAGCTAGCATGGACACAATGGTTAAGGACTTGGATTTTAGCAAAGAACTCAAATCACTAAACATGCTAGTGCTACAATGCACAGCAAAAATTGAAAAATTTGTTGATGAGTACTTATATGGAGCTGTTTCTTGATATTCATTTTTTAAAAACAACCCATAGTTTTTTTTTTTTTAATTCAACAGGTGATAGAGCAGGATAGATAGGATTATAGATGGAAGCTTTGAATATTTAAAGTGATGGAGCAAGCAGTACTCACATACAGGTTGGCATAGCATAACTTGTTCTACATCTTTGTAAAACACTCTCAACATTACCTATCATCATTTCAAGGGACTTACTGTGATCAGAAAATGTACTACTTGGGATATGTACTATGGATTTAGTCACATCTATTTATAAAGAAGAAAGCTTAAGAACATTCATTCCAGCATTTTAATAAAAGCACAACATTAGAAAACCTTAAATGCCATTTAGTAAAGATGAATAAATTATGCTAATTCATTGAAGAGACTACTGTCATATGATCCTGGTGGGGTGGGGGAAGATATCTCCTTATGTACTAATGTAGGACAAACTCTAAGGTATTTTATTAAACTGAAATGAAGAGAAAACTGAATATAGCAGTATTTGTGTGAAAACCCAAAATGTGATCAATATAAACATATCCCTGTATAGGTATAGGATAGTCTATCACTTCAAGGAATCCCGAAGAGCTAATAGTCTTCTGTTCAGAGTAACTCAGAGACTGAGAAGGTAACTTGAGAAAGCGGGAGGGAGAGAAAAAAGAAAGGTGAGTGGAACACATTTTGAGTGAACTGCCAAGCATCAAGCCTTGTCTGACTCATGAGAGCAAAGTTGTTGGCCCTCTGGGTTCACTTACCCAGAAAAGAGAGTCTTTAGTCAGCCATCAAGTTTTTGTTTACAAGGGCCTTAACTAAATCTATATTTAGTCTGAGCCCCCTTCTACTTTCAGCAAGATTATAAAGATTCTATTGAAGTAGATATAAATATTTTCAACTATCTTTCATATTGAGAAAGAAAGGGAAAATTGTCTAAACACAGTTTTTCTTCAGTAGTACTCTTCATCTATATTCACTGCAGACCTGCTGGGTGGTGATCTCGATTTGACGGAGCACTCAGCTTCTGTCTGTCGTGGTGCTTATTCACAGGCCCAAGGTGGAAAGAGGACTGCCCTGGCCTTGCTCTGACACTGGACCCACCCTTAGGGTGCAACATGACAATGAAAGTTAATGATCTCTGACTATTCTGTTGTCTCCTCAGAGTCGGTCAGATTGATATTTAAAGAAAATTAGTTTCTCAAGGGTGATATAAACAAACATTAAGATTACTATGATAAATGTAATAATCTAACTTTATTGAATTTGTCATTAGACCCACTATTAGTTCTTTTAATAAGATGCAATATTAGAAAGACCCTTTTTTAAAAAGCTGTGTCTTTGCCACAGGTAATTGATTGCATGACTGATCCAGACTTTGAAGTGGTATTTGCTTTGATTTCTAGGTAAATGGACAATGTAAATACTCAATAACTTACTGATCAGTATTTCTTTCATTTTCCTCATCAATGGGATGTGTCTGTTCCATTGTCAGTTTTCTGTTGATCTCCCACAGAGTTCTTTGATCTACAACATCCACAAACTTTTCTAAATCTAGGGAATAGCTAAATGTAATACATGTTGGTTTGGAGGAACTGAGCATGAGACCAGAACTCAGGGTGAGATGCTGAGGTCTAGCATACATGCCCTGGCCTACTTTTGTGGGTTGTGGTTCTCATGATTTTTCAATTTTCAAAGACTCCACACTGTTATTTTGGTTTTCTCTGCATATACAGTACTGCTGGCATTTTCACTGTTCCTTGTTTGTGCTGCCTAAGGAGGGAGAAAGGGTTTCCCCAGTTCTGCTCTCCTGGTACATCTTGGTGGAAGATGGGAGTATCCAGCCAGGAGGATAAAGAAACTTCCCTGGCAGGATGATTGTTGAGACAGGATCACCACTGCCTATTGAAGATGGACAGTGGTTCTCAGAATACTTGTTGTTTTGTGATGTGATTCTCTATAGCTGTGTACACTCTATCCCATACCCTCCCTCATCAGCCTTCCTGGTGTGTAAAAGCAGGTAGAGGTCTCAGGACCAGCAAGGAAAGAGTGATTATTGTCATGGAACTACAGATCAATATCCCCCTTGCTGGTTCTGTCAGGTCCAACATGGGGTTTTAGGGTTGCTCCCTTTCAGTCTAGGAGAAGAATGGGCCTACCTGGAGTGCCCTGTTCCAAGTTTGAGTGCTGGGAAAGACCCGGTCATCTTCTTCTCTTGACTGGAGGATATATGAAACCGTGCTATTATGTTCCTCTAATCCTGAGATCCCAAACCAGTTTGTTTGTTTTCTTCCTAACACCTTTCAGAGAACTTGTCCTGTTTGGTTTTTAAAAATATTTCCAGGGTTTTTAGTTCTATTCAGTAGTAAGAATCAGAGAGAAGTGAGTCTCTGGAATCTTTCCCTGCAACCGAGGTTTCAATAAATTTTAAGTCACACAATATTTTTTTTAGTTTCCTTCTATAGATGCATCTAGGATTCTTCCCTTAGAATATCATTACATGGCTCATTAAAAGTAAACTTCCAAAGTTATTGGATATCACAGTATAACTGACATTCCCTGTCCATAACTGAGCATATTCTAGGAAAGTCTAGAAAGGTGAAAGTGAAGGTAACAGAATGAAGGTCAAGGTAAACAGAGATAAGTGTACATCAGTCTCTGATTACCATTGAGAGAACAATTACTGGCTTTTTAATTTCCATAAATTAAGATATACCCATTTATCTTGATCTCCTGAAACAGTTTTCTCATAAGATGAGTAATATTTGTCTGAATAGTTACATTCCTCTAGTAAAGATACAGCCTATTTATGTTGTTAACCATGCTTAGATCTTTTAACTTTTATCTTTTAATCTTCCAGAATCTTAAACTATTTCTTAATATTTTATCCAAGTTCTTAATCACTTAATAAAAAATTTGTTTTCCCATCTAGACATTTTTACAATCAAGTAGAATTGTCATTAAAATACATAGTCAATTATCTACCAAAAGTGTTAATTTTATCATGAGCCCTTTTCAGCGATCTGCATATTCAAAGGAAATTATTCAGTATAAAAATGGACAAAAGATTTGCTTTGTTTCAAAAGCTTTGAAGCAACTGAAAATATTTTACTATTTTGTAAATGAGCTATTTTTAATAGTTTTTATCCTGCAATATTTATCTATTTCAAGCGGAAGGTGCTAGTATTATTTTTCATAACACACCAAAAAGTTTAAGATAAATATGATAGACACAAAGGATGCTGACACAGAGTTTTCAAAAGAAGAAACTGTAAAGAAACAGACTTCCATATGGAGTTGCTGAAATAGAGAAAGGTACTAGGTGTGATGATGAAAAAAAATAGTGCAAATGTGTCAAAAATTTTAGTACTTTTTTCACATCTGAAACTAGATAAAATTAAATTTTAGGAAATAGCAATTTTTAAAAAGAATTTAAAAAGTAACTATAAAATGCTCTACATCATATTTGGCAAATATCATATTCTCTTTGTAATTAAAACCTCAATGCCTACATATTCTATAGTTTTCTTTAACTTCTCTATTCTGGACAGTTTTAACCTGGTCTGTTCCCTGTTGTGACTAATTTAATTGAAATCGTTTTCTCACAAGATCTCATGGAAGGAGAAGTGAATTAATATTTAATAATCATCTACTATGTATCAGAGATTGAACTCACCACTTTATCCTCCTTCTCCCCTTCCTCTTCTTTTTCTACCTCCTCTTTTACTATTGTTCATGTTTTACAGATGGTAACAATGAATCTCAAATTAGATAAATCGCTATTCATTGACTTCACAACTAAAAGAAGAGCATTTCAGATAAAAACCAAGTTGTCTATTTTCAACACCGTGTTTTCTCCATTAACCATGCTACTTTCTATTACACTTGACCACAAATCACATCATTAACAATTTTCTTGGTCCTCAAGATTATTTCCTGACCCTATTAACTGTTAAGGAATAAACAACTACTATTTGTGGAATTTGTGCTTGTAAGTGTAGTGCTTTTGTGATAGAGTCTAAGATTACTACATGATTGTTTTCCATTTAGTTATTCATTTAAAAAACATATTAAGCTTCTTCTAAATCACAGACATCATAGATATAATGGAAAATACATATAGGCCAAATGCCAACAGATTTCATTATGCACTATAAAATATAAGTTTATCAACATATAATATTATTCGAAAAACACCCTAATTAAAGAAATAAGAAATGTTATTTGAGCACCACCAAAAAATAATTATTATTTCTAGGCATATAGAGACAATATCACAGGGAATTTAACATCTGTATTGTGTTTTGAACAATGAATATGCATAGAATATAGGAGAAGGATGATCCAGGCAGATGGGGAAACGCAAGCAAAGACATCAATCGTTAAATCATATGATGTATTCCAGGCATGGCAAGTGGATTGTTGCCCTTTATGCTGAGGAAGCATAAGGGAAAGTGAGAGAGGAGCGACTGGGGATGTAAGTCCTGGACAGATGATAAAAGCCTTTGTTGTCTGATGAATTATGACGACCTTAGAGGAAATATTTAAAGGATTTTAAACAGACTATCATAATCATATGCATAGCTCCCTCCTCTTATGCATATTGACTTACACCCTATGTGTTATGATATTTGTGTCATTATGTAGCAAAAGTTTTTCTTTATAAAATAAATTAGTGAGGAGTGAAGGCTATCCCTTTAAATCCTCTCTCTCACTTATGCACTCAGATAAGCTTTCTTGCATAGTAGACAACACGATTAGAGTTAATTAAGTATTGCACATGACTAGTGATGTATTTTGTCACATCAACCTCTATTATTTGGTATCCTAGACAATGTCCCTCATTATACATGACCAAATATTAGGGGGAAAATATAAGAATCAGCCCAGTAGAATAGTGAAGCTGTAAATCAGTAAATCAGAGACCAATGATTTTCATTAATAAGTATAGTTTCCTGGTTCTTTTAGTTTATTTGTATCCCAGTTGTGAAGCTCTTTTCCCTCTCCATCACAGCAAGAACAGCCAGCTCTTCAAGGCTATAGATATGAACAAAATTCTCAAGTCCTTGGCTTATGCCATTGGCATAGCAAGTACCATTTGACACTGGTGTGATGGAGCTACTTGGCAGTGGCTCAAACCAGTAGACTTCCCAGTCTCCATCTTCAGATTTCCCTCAAACACCCTACATTGCCTGTATACAGAGTATTTATAAATCTTTCTTCCCATGTCTTCATCATAAGACAGTCCTCTCTACTATCAGTGGTCAACCATTTTGCATCTGAGATATTGCTAATTTCCCGCAAGTGGCCACTCCATACCAATGATCCAATGGTGTGAAAGGTGTCACTTGGACCTGTCTGAAGTATTGCCAGACAAAGAGAGTTCAAAGTCTTTTACTGAGCACAGACAAAGTAGGTTTATCTGGCCCCTTTACTACCCCTCCCTGAAATTCTGCAACTATTTAGAACTACTGTTTATATGGCTGGGAGGTCCTTTCCGCCTCTGAGCTTTCATTTCCACAGAATGTGGACAACAGCTCTGTCTGTCAGGGCCTGGATCCGGTTTACGTTGGAGAGAATGAACCATCATGATACTTAAAAGGGCATTTTCCTCACTTTTTATCTATGTATATTTTATTAGCATTTTTATAAGTAAATAGCTAGTAATTAGCAGGTAAAACCTGAGAGAGAGCTGCAAGGTCTATTGGATACATTACAGAAATCAATTTCCTGATACAGTAAGTGATTGGCTTGTTATGGCACATTGCTCTCTGAAAAGTTTCTCAAGAAAAATGAGCAAGTTATTTACATTAGTGCTGTTTTAATGATGCCACGTAAATAAAGGCATTCATTTTGGGGCAATGAAGTGGAATAAACGTTTAAAGGATAAGCCCCTTTTTACCTTGATAAATAGGATTGAGTCATGGATGATTAGGGTTGAGGGGGGCCACCGTGATCACAGGGCTCAGTCTTGCTACTCAGAGGAATAGATATTGATGTAGAAGCACAGTGAAATGGTTAGGAGCTGGAACTGTGAAACCAGACTATGAAGACTATTTCAATTTTATTTGAAACTAAATATCTGTATAGCACTGAGCAAGTGACTTAACCTCGATTTCTATCCTTGATAATGGGGATCATTAATAATGGTATGTAATTATTAAAGCAACTTCACAGGGTTGCCAGATAAAATATTGGATATCAAATTACATTTGAAGTCATATAAATAGCAAGTAATTTTTTAGTATAAGTATGTTCAAATACTGGACACGACATCCTTCTAATAAAAATGTATATCCGAAATGCTTATGTAACTGAAAATTTACTAATTTCATTTGCCAAATCTGGTAGCCTGTGAGGATTTTGTGAAATAATTGGAATACAAAGTCCTTTAAAAAGTTCTGGAAATGTAACAATACTGAGTTCAATTAATACTATTTATATTATTTTTCTAGTTACTCATCTGTTAAGATGATGAATAGGTTAAAATCTAGATTCATTGTTCCCATAAGGCCACACTGCTATTTTATCACCTCTTTTATAAATTATCTTCTACCTAGATTAAAACTGAGGATAAATTTCTATATACCCGGAACCTTTTATTGAGCATTAGTCTGCATGAGTTTAGAAAGAAAAGAGTCGTGTTTGCATCAAACAGATTTGAACAGAATAACTAAATAAAAGGGATGTATACCAACAAACCCACAAAGATCCAAGGTGTTTCAAATCCTGGGAATGACTGTCATATTATCAGCTTTTAGAACATTATTACCTGAGATTATTCATGCCATAGTGATTACTCACCATTTATTAGTGCAGATAAACAAAACTTGGATCCATGAAATGGCCACCTGGAGCACTTACATCCTATTTCCTCGTTTTACAGTATCCTTGATTCCAGGGCTTCAGTCCTTCCAGCATTACTGCCTCTGATAGATACATTACATGCAATTCAATAGTATTATGCCATGATAAGAGCATGTGCAGTTTGTCTCTGAAGGGCAAATTAGCAGGCAATCTGAAGTAACAACAAATTATGAATGGGAATAACATGTGAAAATACCTGGGATTGGACATATAAACATAGATTATTAGAATGAGAAAAATGAGAGTCAAAAAGAATGGATGATCAAAAAGAAGTTGTTTGGGGGCACGGAAATAGAAAGAGAGCGAGCCCTACCGCTCATTCCCTCCTGGCAACCTCTCAGTTACAGTGGAAAATAGCCTTGTGAAAGTCAAGAGGAAGATGACTGACACCTGCCCAGGACAACCCTGCTCTGTTCGACCTTACTGTGTCATGAACTGAAGCTTCGGGACACCATGTGTTTGGGGAAAGACATGGGATTCCCAGCCTTTGTGTCAATGCCATGGACACATTTATGTCATGCATGTCATTGGGGGCCAGGGAGAAGCTGTGGTGTTTTATTGAACCTAAGTGTCTAAGTTATGCTGTGTGCTCTAAATTCAGGAGCAAAGTGCTCATTTTTGAGCAGTAACAGGAGTATAGTAAATGTTCAATATATATTAGCTCCCTTTCCTTTTTTAAAGTCTTACATGATAAGGAGGAAACTCATGGGAAACATTGTCTTATTAAATGTTTATGATATTTCATCTAATATTTATTGAACATGCATCATTTTCTAGACTACAGGCTATCTTTGTAGATGTTATTTCTCACTGCCCTAAAATCATTCCAATAAATGCTATTTCTTCAATTTCTGCATGAGAAAAATAAAAAAAAACTGCCACTCTAACTAACCAGGCAAATATCAGTAAAGAATTGGCAAAACCAGATGCAAATGTAGGACTGTCCCAACTCCAAGTCTATTATTTTCCACTTTATTACCCAGTACTATCTGTATTTTGGCAAAGTGCTTTAAAATTTTTTAAATGCTTTAACAAATTGGTATATAACTCAGAGAACACACTTTGATAATCTAGTAAAATGAAAAAACAATGCTATGCATGAGTCGTTGAGTCCATAATCCATGGTTTTTCAACAGCATGCACATAATCTGCCCCATGATGTTGGCTGTCTTACCTGGGATGGCCTCACAGAAAGCCAATAAAAAGACAGAACAGTGGCAACTACGTGGTCATAGTGATAATTTACTATATAGAATTAAATAACTAAGTTACATGTTAAATAAGCAATGCAAATGTCATACTAACTCACAAACCTATGCATTTCTAAATAAACTCTAGTGAAAACTATAAAAATAAAAAAGGAAAAGCAACTGCTTTTATTAACCTCCCTATTGAAGAAGTCCTGGAATTTACATATAAAAATTGATAGCAATTTCTTTGCCCATTTTACAGATTCAACTCTTAAAAATACTAATTTAGTTATAGTACAAAATATGTGGTTTCATATTTTAGCCACATTGACAATATGATTTAATTTAGATTCATCAATTTAAATTTTTGCATTCATATCATTCATACAATGAATGTATAATTTTAATTAAAATTCAAAATATTAAAGAGCAAAACCATGAAATAAACTTAAATGTAAGCATAGACATATATGGGAATATTTCTAGAGAAACTATTGGCATACTCTTTGAGTTAAAGAATACAATTAAGTAACGAGTTTTATTGTTAATTTCTTTTCTGTAAAGTTGACTATTTTCTTGCCCTCAAATAATGATCACATTATTATTTTGCTGTATAATCTTATCTCACTCAATACGAAAATTACACGGAATAAGAATAATAAAATATTTGTCATAAAATAGGGGAGACCAAAATTAGTTAATTAATTTACTTATATAAGTAACATGTTAGTATGAAAAAAGCTGATATATTTATTTTTACTTTTATGTTTGAAGTTATTTTTAAAATTATGACTTTGTTTCACCAAAGACTGACAAACTGATGAAATCCTGGCCCTTGAAGTGTTTTATTGAGTGAACTTTCTTCAGACACCAATTAGATGGGTATGCATTTTAAGAATGCATAGTCATTTCCCATTACTAATACAGCTGCCCTACACTCTTTGTCATACTTACCTTATTCCCTGAAATCTGAATGTATGAAATCTGATTGTCTCGTCTTTAGGCAGTTAAAGATGCATCAGTAAAAGATAAGGCACAACCTTCTAAGGAGGTTGTCTTTGTTTCTCCAGAACTAAAAGGGGAGAATTCATGAAGCAAATGCTAACAAACAAGACACCAGTGTTGTAAACATGTTGACAAGTCAATAATTCCTCTCAATTAAAGAAACAAACATCAAATATATATGCCCGTGGAATAGAGCAGGTTTAATTAAACATGAAGCTAGACCAGTTCTATTATTTTCTGAAATTTCTGTCCACTACGCAGAATAGATCATATAGACCCTTATTTAGATGACCATTCCTATCCAACATTGCTATTGTGTGCGGTAGGAAGAACTTATTTCATTAGAGGTTGTTTACACTATTTAATCCACTGCGTGCTTTCCTGACTCTTTTTCCCATGCAATGGTAAGTAATTTTAACTTTCAGAGAATTGTAAGAAATGATTCATGGTATGGAACAGAAAGCCTTTGTCCTTCATTTCATTGTTACTATTATATTGGGAATATGTCAATGGGAAGAGAAAGCTAAGAGCCTATGTAGCTATGAATAATTCCACTACTGAGATACTGAAATTGTCTGACTACTTTTCTTCCTCTCTCATTTCATCCTCTAAACCTTTTTATTTTGGAAAAAATGTCTTCGAGAATAAATGTACTTGAATGAGTTAGAAACTGGGAACAACTTAACCTATAAAATAGTCTTTATGTACTTGAGGCTATCTTATTATTTCTTCCAAGAACTAAGCAACAGTAATGCTATCCTCTTCTGTGGAGTATTCCAGTGATAATAACAGTGTATAAGGGAGAATACATTTTTTATATTTTTATTAAATATTTTAAAGCTTTAATTCTGGTTTTAATTGTTGACATCTAATCAGGTGTATAGGTAAAATAACTCAAATAGCTTGGGTATATTTATTTTTTAACTTAGTTTAACCTAGTGGTGCCCTGACCTGGGAAGAAAGCAATCCTATCATGGGAGCCAAGTTCTATCTTAAATACCCTTCTTATGATTCTAAAAATTATTGGAGATTAGTGAGCATCTGTACTTCCTGTCATCATCAGCCTCCATTCACCTCCATCAGCACTTGAGAGATCTCTTATGTGTACCCTTTTCATTTCTAAGGTACTTCTGTGTCCTGTTACCATAGAAATAGAAAAAAGTGGATGTCAATAATGGTGTTTCTATAGAAACAGGAGGCATTGAATTAGACTCCCTGGCTTTGTCCCTTGTCACATGATGTGAATTTTTGGAGAACCAAATGGACATGTTCTGGTGAGTATTCTTTTGCATAAAATTTCATAAAATGTGTTCTCCTATTTTAGCCTCTATACTTTTAATTCTAAAAGTGTTGATTTATTTTGTTTTATTTGTTTTTATCAGAGGTCACCTGCAAATTTAGTCTCTTTCACACTAATTTCAAAAAAACAATTTATTTTACTGAAAATATGAACTTTGAAACATGCTGAACTAACAATAAACTGTGAATGAATGATTGTAGGTTTTATATTAGTAAGCCTTTTAATTCAGATGCCATTTGGGGCTACTTGCTGTCTTATAATTTGCCCAAATAAGCTAATGTCTAAGTTTTGTCTTCCTAGTAGTTGTAAATGTGTTGCAAGCAACACATTTAGTATTCTGTACAGTGTGCCTAGGTTCAGAAATCTCACTCAGGTTTAAAACACAATTTGGTCTACACTCAGAAGAATAACTTCCGGGTATGAACAAAGCCATAATAAGATAACCTCATCCATATTATGCTCAAGGTTTTGTACACATTCTTCCTCTTTGTCTTTTTCCTTTCTTCATTTCTTCCCTTCCCTTCCCTCCCCATCCCCTCTTTCCACTGTGTTTTGGTATTTATTTGCGCAGTACCAATGATGGCAAACTTTGAATTCCATCTCAGTGATTCCTGCATACTCCTCAGACTCTTCAGGTTTAGGTGCTATTCTGTATTCCAGTAGTTCTTGTGTGTGTTTTATTTTTTTCTTGGCATTAATTATGCTGTGATTGAGTTGGTACACAATTGTCCTTGCCCTCTTCTTTACCAGATTGTGAGCTGCTTAAAGTCAAGGCCTGTGCTCAAATTATTTGTAATATGTAATGTTTCTAGTTTAGTACTTAGTATACAGCAAGTTCTTATTAACATGCATTTATGAAACTTTTAATTTAAAAAGCAATGAATGAGAATTTAGCTAAAAGTTATTACTTGATCTAGATTTTATACTCATATAAGTTCCATTATCTTTATAGTCCTAACCTTAATATCATATAATAACCATAATGTTCCTAATAGAACTACTAGGAACACAAAACTTATTTAGACATCCTTTTCATGTTTGATCAGTCCAAGAATCAAGCTTGCATAATACCTGCCTTAGTGTCATCACATCATGACTTACATGTTTACAGTTGCATCACATTGATTTGTTCATATCTGCTGAATGAAACAGCACCTTAGTAAGGGACCAGATATAATTAAAATAACATTAATGAAAAAATGTCTTCATGTACTTTTGAATATATTGTCTACACAAGCTAAGCAGATTTTTGAATCTTACTTTAGAAGCAGTAAACCAGTTTCTTATAATACTGCAAGTATGGAAGATTATTTGTCAACATAAGAAATATCCAAACCTGTAGAGAATTTTTATGAGTTTATTTGAGCCTATTTTAGCCAAACTGATGACATATGCTGGAGAGCAAGAGCTCAAATGCTCCAGAGAATAACAGTTTTGCAGCTTCTATTATGCACTTGAAATTAAGGAGAAACCTTAAGGAAGATTACATGAAGGGGTGGGAGGAAGCAACTCCAGATGGGATTACAGCAGCGATGTTCGAGCTTTTTCATCTCATGGCATACACAAACTAATTACTAAAATTCTACAGCACACCCAAATATGTTTTTTGCTCCTCTGACAAAAACAATAGGTATACTGTTGATTCATTAACACAAGATGGCTACTGTGTCGGCTGTTGTCTTTTTTCTATTTGACAAACCAAGGGAAAAGAGGTCAGTGCCCAAGACTAACTAGTCAGGGATTGCACGTTTTAAAATTTTTTGCAGCACATTGTTTGAAAATTGCTGGATTACAGGGCAGTTAAGATTATATGCTCTGTTGGGGAATCTGAAATGGGGCATTTCAAGGATGTGTTTAACCTAAATGCAAAGAAATAGGGACACGGCTTGCTTAAAGAAAAGGTTAGCCTTTTAGGAAGGAAGTTGTATGCCTGGTACATGCCTACCCACCATGGCCTGCACAGTTAGGAATTTATGATAAAATCACCCTGTGAGGTTACTTTTCACAGAACCTGTTTTTTATTCATGTACCTCATTTTTTAGCTGTTCTACTTCTTAAGATTGCAGATTAAGTTTTGCGTTATTGAGAAATAATGTTTTAAAATAAAAAAATTAAGAATCATATCCAATATTCAGAAAAATAAAAAACTTCATACACTCATGATAGATTTTAGCTAACTGAGCTTTTTAATCTATTAATCTAATGGAAGTCATTGAATATGAGGTAATTGAGACTTCTGTAGTTGGTTGAGCATTAAAAAACACAAACATAAGAAGCAAATCTCAATTAAAACAGGGAATATTTTTAAATCACACCCTAACCATATTAAAATAGAACCATGAGAGTACATCTGTTAATGATTATTTTAGCATGGATCGAAGCTTGGTGGAAAGTCCCCACCAGAAGCCAGAATGTCATGCATAATTGATCTCTGCTAACATGTTCTTAGATCGAGAAGGGAGGCTTTTACTACATGTCTATAAAGTAGAGTAGGGAGATTCTATTATATTAATAGCAACTAAACACCTTTTAAAAACAGTAAAATTTGAATTTATAGCCACATAATTTCTGACACCAAAATTTTCAAAATTTAAACCCTGATGTGTGGTAGCCAAGAAACATGCTTGCTGGTAAAACATATTAAGGGAGATGACAGCCTTGGTTTTGCCCAATGGATGACCCATCTTTGGCTCTGACTCCTTCTGAAATGTACTTTCCCAGTTTTTCTTATGGTTACAGCAAGGTAAAGGAAAGCCAAAGGACAAGAATATAAGCTGCCTTGTGCCATATGACGCCCAGAGATAGCAAAATTATGTAGCATGTAGTATTGACTATACTGGACACAAAGGATCTGTATAACTTCTGGGAAATTAAGAATAGACATAGAAAATTATAAACAGTAGATTTCTTTTCTACTTGAAGTGCGAACCTTTGCAACTGTGAATCTACTTCTCTTCAAGGCAAAAAGCCACCTCCAGATACAGAATACCAGGCACAAAACAGCGTGCAATGAGAAAATGAAAGCCAAGCCGACAACAGAAAAAGAGGAATTTAGATAGAACAAGAACAAAAACAATTTTGTTAAGATAAAAACCATCACCTAACTACAATTTTTGCTATTCCCAGGGTATAAGAGAGTTACTAGTGGAGCAATGAAAAGTTAACAGTGGCCCCCTATTGCACTATATTTGTAGTTGCTAACCCACATATTTAAGTGTAATAGCTTCTAAATTGCATATAATTTTCACTATTTAAAATGTGCTTGGTTACTTTGAATTAATCTGCCTTACAAAACCTTAAGCTGGAAAAGCTTTCAGTGATCACAAATCAGGTTCCTATTAGCACCCCAACATCCAGGGTAGTGCCCAGAGAGGCACTGAAGATTGGGAAATGAGCAAAGCCTATGTAAGCATGGATGGGAAACACGTGTTTTCTATTGCCTTATGTCTGTTTATTTTCTTACAAGATAGTCAAGTTTTACCAGTACATAAACTTTAGTTTCCTTATCCGTAAAATGGGTATAGTAATAAAAATTCCAGTAAATGATTACAAGTTCTGTCTAGTTTATTGTTTTTATTTTCTTTCCTGAACAAAAATGTCCTAAATTTGGATAACAAATTATATGGTCACTCTATCATTATGAGGAATAAAACATTTTCAAGTGGACTTAGCTTAAAATTTCCTTTTTGTAGAAATTAAATGGATATGTATTGATAAAGTTCCCTTCCCTGCCAAGATTCAAACACAAAGAATATTTCCTTACTTATGTGTTTAAATGTGTAGTAGCAACTATTATGTACACCACATGCAATGTAACATCACCTACCCACAAGATGCTTGTAGTCTATTAGATAGTAAGCCATTTGTCGCTGTCATTTAGCAAGCAAGGATTCCATGACTACTAAAAGAAGCAACATTTCTGATACTTCTGGTGTTATTCAAACTATATTATAGAACTTTTGACTAAAAACACAACAATGACAATAGATGGAGTTATATAGCGCTTATGTTGAGGATAAATTGCTTCAATTACTTTATCTTGAGAAATAATGAGATTCGCTCTGATGGTATTAGGGCAGTTGTAAAAATACATCATTTTCACTCTTAAGACTATTTCACTAACTGTGTAGGACTTCTCACAGTGCAATTTTACTAATATAGTCCTAAAGACTTAATGTTCTTCTAAGAATATCTGGTCATTTTTGTTTGTACTTCACTTATGAGATATACATCCTATAGTAAGATATGTGTTAGTATGTCTCACAAAATAAACTATGTGTATATAGCGAATTTTTATACTGATATTTTGAGTGGGTAAGTGTTCTCTAACTTGCTGGCTACTGAAAAATCTTATATGGAGATTCTCACTTTATTTTTTTTTTAAAGATTTTATTTTTATTTATTTATCTTTAGAGGGGAAGGGAAGGAGAGAGGGAGAGAAATATGAATGTATGGTTGCCTCTCATGTGTCCCCTGCTGGGAACTGGCCTGCAACCCAGGCATGTGCCCTGACTGGGAATCGAACCGTGTTCGTTTGGTTCGCAGGCCCGCGCTCAATCCACTGAGCTACGCCAGCCAGGGCATCACTTTAAATAATCCTTACAGTAATGTTAAAGAACAACAGGGACCATAATAATGTACTCTGTATCTTCCATCAAAAAGAGAAGGGTAACTTTTTAAAAGTGTAGATAAACCATATGCATTGTTAATGGCTTTCATAAGCCCAGTCTACAAAACTCTACTGAACGGCAATATGCTCACAACGTGTTTTGCAGTCTTTACCTGTGCTGTGTGACCTATGGGATGTGAATGTTCATTCTGAGATCCATTCTCATGACAGGCAGAACTGCCACAGCCAGGGCTGTGCTGCTGGCAGAGAGGAATAGATACTTGCAAGTAAATCAAAATGAACAAACACATGGTTTGACCACAAAAAGTTTCTTCAGTTAAAATTATCCATGTAATTTGCATTGATTATTTTGAATTCAGTTTAGAAAGAGTCAATTTTTTTTAATCTTTCCTCAACAAAATTTTATTTTCTCTCCACTGACCAAGTATAACCTTGTATTCCCTTCAGCTTAACTAAACTTTACACAAATTTCTCCCTGACTCTAGGCCACTGATACTGCCTTTCTCAGAGTTTTTACCTCAGACAATTTATAATTGTATAATCTTTCCCTGCCCCTTTGAGAGGTAAGTCTTCAAAAGCTTCTTACCAGCATTCTTTAAGGCCAGTTAGGAAGCAAGGTGGCCTAAATTGCCCCATCCCAGTTCTTAAAATGTGGCTAGCCTTTTTCAGTGGGTGGAGGCCAGCCCGAGTTTTAGCCTGTCTCCCCTCTTGCAATATTCTTGAATGAAGTCTTCCTTCTTTGTTGCATTTTGCCATCCACATCTATGAACTTTGCATGGCTAGTTTTGTAATGTGATCGCCAAAGAAGTCTTGTCAAATGAATTTTTCAGGTGTGTTCAGTTAATAGTGATACTTAGGACCAACTTACTCTTTAGCCTGTATTTTAGACTTTTAATTAAATAAAAGACTGAGTTTGCAAAACCTTTGTTTATAATTTAATACAAATTGAAACAGGCTTAATGAATCTGATTCCTTGACTAAACATTTTATATGTTGAATTAAAAATAAAACACCTCAATTTCATGCTGTTCTTTCTTATGCTTTCCAGTTCCTACATTTCTTGTTCTCTATTTGGCATGCTATTTCCTTTCATCTGGGAACAGTTAAGGGTCCCTGTCTATTTCTCTTCCTAAGCACAACATTTGAAAACAAATCCTTATACTACTCGATTCTGAGTAGTTTGAAAACAAAGCATTTCTGTACATGAATTTAGCAGTTTTCCCGTTCAGAACAAAAAGGTAGGTCTCAGTCCCTGCTTTATAAAAGCCTTCTATTTCAGTAGTTTCTTTGTGTTCAACCCTTTGCCATAGATTACATCCACTTAGAATACTTCACAGCAAATGGAGTCAGAAGGGTTTACCTATGGAAGTCTAAAGTGAGGCATGGGGTTCCTTTTATTCTTATGAAACGAGACATTCACAATCCTCTTGAAAACAATTTTTGTAAGTATAGCTATTTCCCCATGGCAGTACTGCTTTACCTATGTATTAATTTGATTGTAATTTAACTAATGAATAAGCTGATGACTGTTTCTGGCTCCGAAGTTTCTCTGATTGGTTGGAACAGAATTTACCTCATGGAGAGAAATAATTGGCACCAGAAAGGAACTTGAAACAAAATGAGAAAACACTTTTTAGGTTGATATATTCACTTGGTAAACATTTTCTCAAGGGAGATAAGAAGTCACTGAAATACTTTCAATTACTTTCATTTGAAGTAGATGTTTGGTAAGAATTTGTCATCATATTTGTTTTAATTAGAGAGGCCTTTTAACCTTT
Organism: Carollia perspicillata; assembly: GCA_004027735.1. Classification (NCBI taxonomy): domain Eukaryota; kingdom Metazoa; phylum Chordata; class Mammalia; order Chiroptera; family Phyllostomidae; genus Carollia; species Carollia perspicillata. The sequence continues at coordinate 62,060 of PVKM010001822.1, forward strand.
AGTTTATGGTTGTATTGTGATTAGAATTCTTTAAAATTTTAATGAATCTTCATTTACAATAACAGATACCAGTGTAGTGGGGGCTAAATGCCATTTAAACAAAGACAGTATTCTCCTTTGAAATTTCTATTGTTTGGGGTATGCGCTTTAGACACAGTGCTTATGCAAGGTGCAATTTGATGTTTCTTCTGAAAAGCAGAGTTTGAGTCAGAGCAGAGAAATGAATCTGCATAACATATAAAAGTATTTTAAGTCACTGGGAGAATATAATTCTAATGCCCACTGATTTTGCCCTTTTTGACTGGGCTTCCCCATGTGGAAAAGACATCTCTGTGTAAGAAACCAGCTGAAGAGAAAAGTGGCTAATAAGGAACATTTGTGGGAAGCCAGGGCTGCTAATTCTAAAATAATGACATAGTATTATTTTTACCTTATTTTTACATTGGCCCTTCAGGCAGCACCATACTTGGGTATTTGGGGAAATGAACAGACAGCTCTATTTCCGATTGGGCTGAATGCTCGGGGTGAAAACACTTTACCTGAGGTTAGTGTGGCTCAGAGTTAAAGGTGCTAAGCCCGACCAGGGAAGATTTTGAACAGGAAAATACGCCATGGAGTTTCGTGAAACACATTGGGGGAGGAGGGAACTTGCACTCTTCAAGCAACGGGAGCTCTTGGAAACCAGTAAGTGGCTGCTAAATGGAGTGGCAGCCCTGATGAAAGCCAGAAGGAACATGAAAACATATAAGATAGAAGAATAAAAAATGCTGTGGTAGTGTGTAAAATATCAACTGAAAGTATTTGCTTTGTTCCCAACTTATATAAGGCACATAGTATCATAATCACCTGTTTATTAACTATGATTTATGAAAATTAAAGTACTAAGAGAGAAAGATAGATAAAGGGAAAATTACAAAGAATAAAGAATAGGGCTGGAGTGGGGTCTGTATGAAGGTCAATGACTAGAGGAGTCAAAAAAAGAGCTAAAAATTCCATACAATACTACTCACTTCTTAGGCCCCAACACTGTTCATGAAAATGAACCTAAACTACTCCTCCTTATATGAATTTAGCAAGCTTTGTAGACAGCCTGATAGGTTGACTTTCACCCAGAGGATATGACCAATCTTTTTGCTTGAATTTTGTTTTTTGAGGCTCTTGGAAAGTCAACTGCAGATACGAAAAATTTATGAAAACTGATCAGTGTAATCCAGTATCCACTTATTAATCATTAGAAGTTGCTTTGCAGTTAGGACCTTAGGCAAAGAGAGACAGGCATTCAATGAGGCCATAAAAGTTCTGTTAGTGCAAATCAAGAATATCCCTAAAAGCGTGCAGGGATTCCAACATAAATCTTAGACAATTTTTCTTAATTACCTTATAATAAAGGTAGCAGAATGAAAAAAAGCCTGTATTAAACTATAGCAAATCTATATTCTATTAGCTTTCTTAAAATATTAATCTTTAATTGGTCTGCTTTTAATTATGTGTTATCAACATGAGAAGTCTACAATTTTTTATTTTAATATTTCAATTTCCAACAGAATTTTAATATTCCAGATTTATAATTTCTTAAACATTGCTTATTTTTCAACTTGAAGAATACATATTTATTTTATCTAACTTTCCAAAACCTGATTTCACATAAATAAAAGCTAGAATTATATCATTGCTTTCATGTATGTTGTAATACTGTTGCTTTGATTTAACCTGTAGATAACTAGAAATCATTTAGTACTCCTTATCAAACACATTTTTGTAATTAGCATCAGTATTTTTCTCATATTGATGGATACCTCAGAAGTGCTTTAATTTTTTTAAAAAATGTTTAAATCATTTTCTTTTATTTTTTCCAGACTGTCTATATGAATAACAAGTTTTTACTATAGGAACCCATCTAAAATATTAGTGAAAGAGGAAAGAAAAACAAAAGAAAAAGACATTCTTAAATCATCCACTTGAGCCCAAAATAATCAAATGTCTTCTGTGATACTCTAGCCTACCTTTAAAATACTATCAGAAGAAAATCTACATTTTCAAAAGGTTGTCAGTTGGTCCACTGCAGCTTTGTAAACCCTGGCGCTTGACTATCAACACACATGGAATTATTACAGAAATAATTGATCCATAAAAATGAATTATTACCTTTTCATTAGACAAATATTTATTTAGCTTCTTTTACCTGTCAAGTAGTATATCTCCATTGACTTTATATCTTAATAGAAAATATAGAACAACAAAAAAGTTATTAAAAAGGCACCTTTAGTAAGATAAAAATGATTGGGTGATTGCTAGAGGCAGGTAGAGGGTTAAATGTGTTTTGTTTTGTTTTTTTGCTATTTGTGTTCAGGATGGGATAAACTAAGAATAAATTAAACTAATTGAACTTGTGTCTAATCAGACATTTGGGCAATTTTTATCTTATCACCTGCTGTATGAATGAACACAGCATAAATATGTTGTAATTTTCATTATATCATAACTGACAGTGGTATTTCAGGAATCACATTCTCTGTCCCTTTGTAAGTATCACTGCAAAAGTAAATAGGGCATCACCACCTCACAGTTACCCATTTATACTGTCTTTTAAATTATGATTTATTATTCAGTTCAACAATGGAAAATTGTCATCCACGTGGTAAGAAATTCAGATAATTTGAAGAGAAAGGTCTTAAGTTAGAGTCTGTTCTTTTCCAACTACACAGTTGGAAGCAATTCACTTCACCCATGCATTTCTCTTTAAAATGGAGAATGGTACAAATGCCTACTTTAATAATATGAATTATATGAAGTATAAAGTATATACCATATACAATTTAAGGTGATGAATAGATTTTAATCATGATTATTATTAAATTTATTCATTTATTTACTTAATAGTTTTTATTGTACTTTTCCATTATCATTTATCCCCTTTATCCTCTCTTCCACCTCCACCTACATCCCTCCCTTCCCCACAATCACTGTGCTGTTGTCCATGGCCATGAGTTCTTTTTTTGCTCAATCTTACCACCCCCCATCTCCTCCAGAGCTGTCAGCCTGCTATGTATGAATCTGTCTCTATTTTGCTTCTTACTTCAGATTTGTTCCATAGATTCCATAAGAATGAAATCATGATATTTGTCTTTGAATAGCTTATTTCACTTAGGATAATGTTCTCCAGGCCCATCCACACTGTCACAAAAGACAAAATTTGCTTCATTTTTACAGCCAAGTAGTACTCTATTGTATAAATATACCATAGCTGTTTTATCCATTCAACAATGGATGAACACTTGGGCTACTTCCAAATCTTGGCAATTGTAAATAATGCTGCAGTGAACCAGGGGTGCGTATATTCTTTTGAATTAATGTTTCAGGTTTCTTCAGATAAACTCCCAGAAGTGGAATTACTGGGTCAGAAGGCACTTCCATTTTTAATTTTTTGAGGTAACTCCATAGTGCTTTCCACAGTGGCTGCACCAATCTGCTTTCCCACCAGCACTGCAGACAGTTTCTCTTTTCTCCACATCCTTGCCAGCACTTGTTTTTGTTGATTTATTGATGATAGCCATTCTTACATGTTTGAGGTTTCAATTTGCATTTGTGGTTATAATTTGTGGTTTTAATTTGCATTTCTCTGATGACTAGTGATGATAGGCATATTTTCATGTCTGTTGGCCTATTGTATATCCACTTTGGAGAAGTGCCTATTATGTCTTTACCCATTTTTTTTAAGTTGGAAAATTAGTTTTTTGGGTTTTGAGTTTTATAAATTCTTAAAAATTTTTGGATATTAACACCTTATCAGCTGTATCATTGGCAAATATATTCTCCCATTTGGTGGGCTGTCTTTTTATTCTGTTGATGGTTTCTTTTGTTGTGCAAATTTTTTTTTATTTTCTTTCCCTTTCCTGAGGCAATATATCAGAAAAATATTGCTGTAAGTGATGTCTGAGAAGAAAACAGAGTCAGTAAAATGTTGTTAACCATATATAGCAAATATAATTTGGGTACTCTTTCTCAAATGAATATGAAAGTAACTATTTTGGAATTGTGCAAAATTTCCTGAGAAGCATATAAGATTATTTTTAAAGAAGAAATCAATTCTACACAATATAAAGCTCTATATAGTTTTAGATTATTCATATTTTATGGGATACTCCTTGGAATGCATAAAAAATACAGAAGAAACTTTCAAATACTTAAGAATATTGACAATATATAAGAGGTGTTTTAGAAACAAAACCCTGTATAGAGGTTTTAAGATAAAAGTGTTATTTTAAGTAGTTAAAAGTGTCAGGACATGTAAAAGTCATGAATAGACTGAATATGTTAGCATGTTAACACCTTGTGAAATATGAAAAGGTATTTGAAATTTATTGATTAGTGGCTCAATTTTTAAAATATTGGAGGGTACAATAAGCTAAAATATGGATAATATTCTAGTTTAATATAGTTTGCAACTCTTAATACATACACCAAAAGCCAGGAATGTCATGTTCATATCAAAATGAGTTATATTTATTTAACTTAATTCTTGAAATAGTGTTTAAGTATAATAAATTGTTTGAAAACAAAAATAGGTATTGCCCAAATTTGAATGAATAGTTGAATTCAAAGTGTCTGTTGTCAAAGTTTTGGCTGTAGTTCTTAGAGAAATTAGAGAAATAGTCTTGGAAGAACCTATATAACATTTTGTTTTAAACAAAATTAGGCAGTTACCCAGAGAAAATAGCTGTTTGTGGATACACATGTGTAAACTCTATGCTTTTATTTCTTGACAACTAGTGCTGTAATTTAAGTTAGCTTACTAGGGTTTATGAGAGGACAATTGTGTCATCTTCAAACAACCCAAAATTAGATCGGTATGGGTAGATTCATAGAGCTCAAGGAGAAGAGCTATGGAGTGTATATTGTGACCTCAGGGCAAGTTTCAGAAATCCTAAATGAGCCAGAAATAACACTAGTGATTTAGTAAGCTGAGAATTCAAATCTACGAAATACATTAGATTAAAACTCGTGAGACATGCAATAGAAAATTAACTATTTTTAAAGACCAGGAAACAAGAATTGTCACTTTGTATTGCTTTTGTCTAGTCAGTTCATGATGATTCAAATGCCATAGCTCCAAGAGTCAGTTTGCCAGAATAAACATGAGCAGAAACTTGTACACGCTTTGTGTTTGTGACTCTGACTTTCTTAGCCACTACTGATTGGACTAGGAATTGGCAAATGACAAAGGCAGCTATTTAGATGCTGAAATTCAGCATCTATGATAAATATGAAGATTTGCTAACATTTAAGAGTTCATGAAAAAAGAGGCATGAACTTGAGTATGTCACTTGGGAGTTTGGCTGAGGGGGCTTGTGGCCTCTTTCAAAAAAGTCATGATTTTGATCTCCATCGATGACACAAAACAAAAATAATGAAGAAAATGAAAACTATCAAGTAATAAATGCTCAGCCACCTAAGACTTATGATACCGACAATGTTAGTCCTATTATAAACAATAACAAAAGTCTTTAGCCAAAAGGTTCTAATAAAGAAGGTTGGCTTTAATTTTTAACTCTAAAGCTTTGTGTAATGGTCCAAAGTATTTTCTTAATATTATAATATCCCATATCATTATAGATTCAAACAGAAAATGAGGAGGTTTATAAAAAGAATAACAATTTAAGTATAATTATTTTCTATTTAAAAGAGATTCAAGAAAATCATCTTTAAATAAACATTTGACTGTTTAACTGTGCATTTCCCTAATCCTGGTTTTGTTTGGACTAAAGCTAACACTTGATAAATCTCTAATTGTGAAACATATTGAGCAAAAAATGTTTGGGAAATGTTTCATAATTTGAATTCATTTGTCCATTACAATTTCATACTTTGAACTAAAAATTCTAACATTTTTATACTTATTTTGCTAACTCTACTAGAAAACCTATAGATAACTTTTAAGTGATAGCTCTAAAAAGTCAATATATTAGAACTTATTAACATATAGTCTCTGACACATTATGGAGAAAGATGAATATACAATCATATCTTGCAATCTGGTGTCCAGAGGACCCAAACAAATACAACAAAGTTTTGATTCTCACAGTTTTTTCACCATTTTGAACCTTCAGAAGTATGTCCTAAGAAATGTAATTTTCTTTCAATCTACAGCCTGAAATATCCATCATACTCAGTATCTGGCTTTGAAATATCCCATTTACTTGTTAGAGTTTTTCCATTAATTTTATTTATTCTTAAAATTATTTATTTATTTATTTCAGTTTGCAGACTGTAAACCTTTCAGTTTGAAGTCTGGCACTCAATCCTTTGAGCCACACCAGCCAGGGTACTATTAATTTTAAAATATAAGATATTTACTAGAAGCCTATTATTTTAAAAATTATTTCCCACACATATTCTTAGTTCCTTGATTGTTGTAGATAAAACATAAGAAATAACTAAAAGGAATTCTAAAATGTTATTACAGAACTGCAGAAGTACAAAAAACCCACAAAATATCTTTCCATTTTAACACACTTTCCATTGTGAAAATCCATTCCAGGGATCATTAGGAGTACTATCTCCTGATTGAACTCTTAGCAACAATGACTGTGAAAAATCACCTAAGAGAACGTTGATAATTGTTCACTTGGTCATTCCTTATTCTGGGATCCTGGTTAGTCCTTGAGCTGACACAATGTACAACTATGGTTTTCATCCCTTTTGTGACTGATCTTCTCTGATATAAATCACCTCAGGTTCAATGTTTCTCCCTCCAGAAGTACTTCCCTTCCGGTTTGCTGCTGGTGCATAGACATGCCTCTCCATCTAATTTCCTTACGGCACTGCCCTGAGAGCTTCAGTTTGCTCATTATGAGACTTAATGGTATTACCTATCACCTACCAGTCCTCACCTCTCTCTCTTGTGGTCCGCTCTACTGGTGGATACAGCAGTAAGTTGTTCAGTGATTATTCAATGATTGGCTAGATATTTGTACTTGATCATTTTTTGACAATGCTCATTTTTGGTAACATACAAGAAATAATATTATCACATAATGATTAAGGGTATGAGCTTCATAATTTAAAAAATCTCTATTTTATATCTCTCTTTGTCCCTTATGAGCCATGTAACATTAGGGGAATATAAGCCTTTATTTCCTCTGCTGTAAAAATGGGAATGAATTAGTAAATATTCTTAACATTATTGTGAGGATTAAATCTGATACATGTAAAGAATTTAACACATAAGTGGGGCAAGATAAGAATTTCAAAATAAGAAAACCTGTTACATACAATTGCAACATAGTGTTGTTATGTAAAATGTGATTTAATTCCATGATTACTAATGTAATATTTTCATTTTTGCTCCAGTTTGGGTATGAAAGGTTATGCTATGGTAATAAATGATTTTTAAAAGCTCAAAGGAATAAAAAGAATGATTCATTTTTCAGACATGCTCATGTCCATTTCAGACCAGGGACAGAGCTCTGCTGTATGTCCTCGTGTTCTGCGTTTGGGCCCCACGCTGGCACAGTAGCTGCCATTGGGCAGCTCCTCACAGCGAAGGCAAACAGAACGGTGCAAGCTGTAAGTGCCCTGACACCTCAGACTTAAAATGGCATGCTTCACTTCTCACATGTCATTGGCTGGAGCAAGGCACAGAGTCACATTTAAAGGTAACAGAAGTTCAATCTTACCAATCACTTACAGAGAGAAAAAAGGAAATAGTTGACAGATAGCACTAATACCTGCCACAGTTATCATCTTTCATTTCTCCCAGCTAATGCATTAAGAAACAAGTTTAAAAACTCATGATTTATAATGTACTGAAGGTCACAAGGAACACTCTTTTCTCAGAGATGAAAACTCTCTCATTAGCTTTACTTTGAAACATTTCTGAAAGAAAAGCATTCATGCTGCAGAGTGAGACAGATGTGGTTCCCAAAGCCCTGTGGGATCAGACCTTCCAGAAGATAGTAAGAAAGACTTGCTACAGCTCACAATTTGATTTGAGGATCCATTTAGTGGAGGCTGTATACCAGGGTCACATATAAAGTAGTGTTTTGTTTCATTTTGTCTTTAAGATATACATGCTCAGGTTTCACAGCTAAATTTATAGAGAATGATATCAAATAGAGATTGTGCTGGGATGTCAAGGTCAAAGTACTGCCTTCTTTAAAAGTATGAATCTACTCACTTTATTTGATTTTCAATTCATTTTCATGAGACTCTTAGATATATACAAATGAAACATAGGAATGACAAGTACAGAAGAAAGAATTCTTATAAAATTATAAGTGCATCTTATACATGGATGCACACACAAATATATACACATGTATAACCTCTCACATGTATATAAAACAATTGTAAAATTAAAATATAATATAAAGATATATATACTTTAGATATTCATAGTGCTTTATAATAAATGTAAAGCTTGAAAAAGATATAGAAATGGTACTAAAATATTTCATATTTCTTTGTCGTTATTATAAAAGGTATATATTTTTATATCAGTATTTTGGAAGCAATTGTTAATGCTAATTGCATGTTTTCATGATGAGTTTTTCACTGATTTATCTGTTTACATAATTTAGGATGAATCAGTCATAATTGAGGTATAGCATCACAGCACTTATAATCTTATCATGTGGAATAATAATACTAATAATAATCAGTAATATATTTTTAATCTGTGTCTTCAAGCCTTTGTCAATTTGTTATAAGGTTAAGGGTGCCAGATTGTCTGAACCTGGAATGAAGCATAGTCATCTCTATTGGAGTTAGGCAAAGATACACTTAGGCTGATAGAAACTGGGATGGAAAATGGACAAAAGAAAGTTTACATATTGGTAGTGGTCCAAACAGGTGTAGCCAAAGTTTGGCTGGCCAAAACAAAATACTGGGTAGAGTGTATTGATTGATATTGATCAAGTTAGAGATTGCTGTAAGCACCACATGTAGTTCCAGTCAGGAAATTGTATGACACCCCTAAGAGAAACAGTCAAATCCTAATGCTACATTAAAGTCTTAACAGGCACAACTAAATTAGTAAAGGCCAACTTTAACCAGTGTTATCATTATTATTAGCAAAAAATATATGACCTATGGCTGGAGCATTTGGCTTCAAAATTAAAGTATAATCATGAGTGGCAGTGCAATGTACTATAAACATACAAGTAAAATTAAAGACAATCTGAAATTTCATATACATATATACATATTATACACACAAAAAGTGAATTCTTCAAAATAATCTTGCAAAGTTCTTATTTTATAAAGTCAACACACTCAGTCTCAAAGAAGTTACTTAACTTTTACACAGATTACAGCTGGTAAGTGGTGAGGACAGAATTCGATCCCAGTTTTGTTAGTCATGGAAAAACTAGTTTCTTACTACGAAGCAACACAGGAAGATGCTAGACTCATACTGTCTATGCCCAGTTATTTATCATTTCCATGCCTCAAACATGGTATAGTGACTTGCTTATAGAAGTTGAATGTTTATTGAGTGATGTTAAAAAAAGAGAGAGAAAGAAAGGCTTCGGCTGTTGTGGCTCAGTGGCCCGCAAATCAAAGGGTCGCAGGTTCGATTCCCAGTCTAGGGCACATGCCTGGAATGTGGGCCAAGTCCCCATTAGAGGGCAAGCAGAAGGCAACCACATGTAAGCACCACATGTAGTTCTAGGCAGGAAATTTACACATGTAATTTCCTAATGTTTCTCTTCCTCTCTTTCTCCCTCCATTTTCTGCTCTAAAAATAAATAAATAAAATCTTTAAAAAAGAGGAAATGTCGGCGTTTCTGATTCCTACACTCCACCCTCATAAAACTGCCAACTTTTCCTTAGAGCAGAATTAACAATGTTTTCCAATGATTAATTTCTGATAAAAATATTACACTGTTCTATTTAAGACACTGTTTCTTCAGTGCTTACCTTTCTGAAAAGTTATTTCTTGGGCTACCCGTTTTGGAGTGGAGGGTAGAACACAGGCAAAAGAGAATAAGTTGGTGAGCCCTTGCCCTACTGACCAATT
>PVKM010001823.1:0-72156 GCA_004027735.1 Carollia perspicillata
CATTTTTTAGTGATGGGAATGTCCTAAAATTAGAGTGTGATGATGCTTGCCTAATTCTGTAAATATACCAAAATCACTGAATTGTAAACGTACAACAGGTGATACTATGTTATATAAATCAGTCTTCAGTACAGCTGTTACCCATAGTGATTTCAAAGTATACAGGGTGGGTCGGTGGGCGGGGGGCCTTGTTTAGCTAGAGTGGAGTGGGGAAAGCTGGAGAAACTCCAGAGAATGCATGCCCCCTGAGAAAGTTTTTCAGCCTAAATATATTTTTCTTCTGTGTAGAGATGCCAGAAAGACTGTTTCAGGTAGAGGAAATGAAACATGTGGATGTAGAAAGGAATATGTAGTTCAGGAAGTGTTCGGCATGTTTTCTTTGAGTGCCAAGGGTGGAGGGATGAAGAGCCTCTGGCAGGTAATCAGTACTTGGAAGCCACTTCATGAAGAATATTTCATGGCATAATAAGAAGGCTGAAACTTCCTATTTTAATGCCTTTGTGTAAGCCTCTTTCTACACCTGAATGCTCTTTCCCTGTTTTTGTTTGTTTCTTTTAATGTCTGGCTCTTTCTCATCCTTTGGCCCTTAGCATAAAAATAGCCTTTTCTATGATCACTTTATCCCAAAAGTTCTGCTTGCTGCTCATCATTATTCTCCATAAAAAAATACACCACTTGTTCACTTATTTTTGTTTATAGTTTTTCCGTGCCTCATCAGGCAGTCATTCGGGGCTGAGTCTGCTTTAATCACTGGAGTTAGGACACTAAAAATTGGACTCTGACTTTCAAACTTTTTATCTATGTGACCTTGGAACATCTTTACTTGACCTATTGACTTCCAGATTTTTCTTCTGTAAAATCTGGAAGATTTAATATTGATCTGTCTATCTTTTAGTCTTAATCTGAAGATTAAATATCATAATAGATGAGAAAATGTTTTTTGAATGTTACATCTCTCTGAAATTTATTGAATTGTTATGATTAAATAATGAATAATATATTTTGATAATAATTAATAATTTATTAAAGGTTAACTCTTCCTATAAATTTATTGAACTATTACTGTATAATAAAGTATTATTAATAAATAATAAACAGCACATTAAAGTATTTATTTAGGATTCAGAATATATTTTCTGTATATCAGTTATTCCTCTGACTTGCATCCTACTAAAACCCCCAGGTACAGAAGAATTATTTGCTCCATATGGATGGTACTAATGAGCTGTAGTTTAGGGAAGGCCTGGGTTTGCTTTTTGTGTTTTCTGATTTATTCTTTCATATCAAACTTCCTAAAATTGTTTATAAACTGTAAGTTGAGAGACCTAAATGGTAATCCAAGAGATTCTCTTACAGGTAGAAGCATTCTTTTAAAAATATAAAAATATAGATGTGTACATAAAAGGTACTGCACAAGGTGTTCATAAAATAAAAGCAACTCAGATGTGGAGCCTGTCTTTAAGGAGTTTGTATTCTGGGAGGAATTATAAATTGTAAAAAAATAGAATACAAGCTAGAAAGAGAAATTACCATTTGAGAGGTGAAAATGAAAAATGTGTTTTGGAGCAGGAAGAAAGTAGCATCAGCTGAAGTGAACAGCAGTGCGGATGGGCATCAGTTAGGTGACAGTGTTTTCTTGAAGTGACACTCGATGATGGATTTGTGTTCCACCAGGCAGAGTGACAGGCGCGTGGCTCAGTAGGCATCTAAACGGCAGGAATATTACAAACAAACCCAGAGATGTTGACCGTGTATGGGATCTCTCTGTCCTGATAAAACTGTAGCCAGTTGGCTAGGGCTATGGCAGGTAGAAATAAAGTAAATATCAAGGACTAAAAAGAGATCAATAGATTGTCCTGTAAGGCACCAGTCACTTAGGGGTAGCCATTAAAATACAGTGCTTCGCTCACCTGACAAGTGTTATGGAGTGATTTGTACCAGGCAGAAGCCGGATCACCCTGGTTGTGTGTATTGACCACACTGAATGAGCTCTGTCTAAGTTATGTAGCATGACAAAGAGACAGGTGTTATATATTGGACTTTTAAAGTAGGGAAATAAAATGAACAAACGCATCTCCAAACACACATGTGCACTGTTTAATTGAGTACCTCAGAGAAATACAACTACTTGAGAAGATGGAATGATTGAAGGACAATGCTGCTTTCTTGGAGATCCATACTCTTTTTTTAAATAAAGCTACAGGTTCCTTTTTTTTCTTTTTTAATTAAAACAACCATGGATCAGCATCTAGCCACTTAGCACCTTTTCAATAGCAAGAACAGCCGCTTCAAATATTTTGAATTCATGAATAAAGAAAATTGAGCCTTCCATTTGCACACTTTAAGAATATCAGAGGCTTTTTAAATTGCATTAAAAATGAATTCATTTTAGGAAGTGCTTTTAAGCTTTTTAACTATTGACTTTTCTAAATTTAGTTCAGGAATGTTGTATTTTTTTTCAATTAGTATTTGTTTTGACTTTTTACTGACTTCTGTACCTTAGAGCAAAGTACGTGTGGGAGAGTCTGGGCCGAATCTGGTTAGGAAGGTGTTATCCTGCCCTTCTGCCATCTTGATTTTCATCAGCATATCATCACAGTAATACATGCAACTAAGTAATATAGACAGAATCAATTTCATAGATTTTATACAAAATATTAACCACAAACATTAACATTTCCCCATTCTACTTTCCTCACATCCAATAAAAGTAGTAAATATAGCTCAGGACTTTCTTGGTCAGGGCTGATTGTAAACACCTACCTGAACAGAGATATTTAGTAAACAGGTGACTATTTATGTCTGACAATTGGGAGATTACAGGAAAATATTTGAGAATCATTGGTTTTTGAGGAGTTGAAGCTATTTATATTGATGGCTGCCCTGATTACTGACAGGGAATATAGAACATAAGGATGAATATGATTATAAGAATAATATGTGGATATAGACATAAATATAGATATAGCTATAGAGATACATAGACATACATCTATATATAGACATAACAAATAGAGGAAAACTAAGAGTTGGTCAAGTAAAGAAGATGGTAAAATACTGGGTTTTTAAGCCTCTGCTGTGTATATTTCTGGGCTGATGTCATTAAAACCCATCACTTTGGCCACCGTTTATTCACTAACAGTTGAACTCTGGCGATGTCCATGTTATTGTTACAAAATAAGAAGAAATGGCCAGGGAAATAAAAAGACCACACCCAAGTCACGCAGATAAAGTTGCGACGCATTTTTATTTCTTTTCGTTCTCGTTGCCTATCTTCTACACACTATGCTTAGGTTATAAATTACTTAGTCACAGTTGGATTATTATAGTAGCCTTTTATCTGCTCATATTCTCCAGAAAGCCATTAGATTAGTGTTTCCAAACAGTGGTTGTTGTTCTGCCATTTCCTTGCTCAAATACATTCACTTGTTTTCCACTCCCTGCAGCATCAAATCGAAAATCTCTAGCTTGGCTTTCACAGGGCCCTAGTAAGCATTTGAACCTTGTTTTCAATTAACTTTGCAAACAGTAAGCTGCTACTATTCCTCAGATACTGTTAGACAATAGCTACGGAGAGCTGCACAAATCAGTTATAGCCATGCCTTCAAAGGTCCTAAAGTAGGAAATACAGACATTGAACAAATAATCAGAATGGTGATAAATATTACGAAAGTGAAAATATAAGGTGAGAAAGCGTACGTATCCTGAGGATCTAAATCTGGAGAGCAGAAGTGATCTGTACTGTCAACAGTTAGTCAGGCCAAACTGGAGAAAATGATGGCCGGGGTGGGGCAAGAGTTCTGAATGACTAAATCCTAGAGAACAAAGGTGAGATTGAGAAAAAGTAGAGAAAGCTGGGGCTTGAGATAGAAGCAGTACCGGGAGCCAGGAAGGCTATCTAAGCCACATTTAGGGTTTGGGACTTTAAGGGCAATGGAAAAATCATGGCAGAAGTGTAAGCTTTGAGGACAGTTGATCAAAATTGCACTAAAAATGATGCTTTGTAGTGTAGAAAACTGGAAGGAAGTTTCCTGGAATCATGGTTGTTAAGGATATTTTTTAAGGAATCAGATGTCAATGTTGATCTTTATTGTATTTTTGCAAATGGAGATAGAAAGGAGTTAAACAGATCTTTAAAAAGATATCTGGAAAGCAGAATTGGCAAGACTATTATTGACTGTAGGTGTATTCCTTCTCTGTGTTTTGTTCATTCATATTTCCTTACTTGCTGTCATATCCTTATGCTGACTATAGAGTTATTTCCAGAATGGCTAAAAAGATGGACTCAATGCTCTATACTTTTTATCCTTCCAATGTTAAGAATTCCTATTTTCCTTTATGAGGTCTAGGTTAATAATTTGGTATTTCAGAATATCATCCTGCTAGGCTGAGGTCAAAAGGTAGACCTCCATATATATATACCGAGACATTTCTCAATTAAAAAAATTTCACTTTGTGATTTAAAAATTCGCCTTAACAAGTATGTCACACACTTACAGTTTAATTTCAAGGAATACAGTTCCAACCTGCTGTTACAGAAACAACACCACAACAACACCAAACACCAGTTAACAGTATTCTTTCTAGGAATAATGACTTAAGCAAAGAAGGATGGGTACCTATCAGACATGACAAATTCCTGATTTAACTAAGTGATCTTACATGTGTTCTTCATGCATGTTCTTTATATTACATGCTGTTCAGATATTAACATCAAAGATCCATGACCTATATATATGTATATGGATGCATGGAAACTATTGCTGTTTCTCATGAGCACAAGAAATACCATCAGCATTCCTCACTGTGAAAAATGGCATTTCCATTCTCAGAATGTTATGCATTAGAGTTGATATGTCTGGCATGTTCTTGTATGGGTGAGAGTGTTAGATCGAGTGCAGCAGGCAGTGTCCTGGTGCTGACTCTGAACTCTGTGGGATTACACAGAGACACTCAGATTTCCTTTTCACACTTGCTCTGCAGTTCATTGACTTTTCATGCAGTAGAAGCTATTTGGCATGTGAGTGGTCCTGAGTCTACCTCTGAGAAGTTATCTGCATATTAATATGAATTTCTTTTCAAGAAAGAAAAATAACCTTGACCTTATGAATCATACCTATTGCAGAAAGCTATGGATCATGAATTGCTAACCTATTCATATTAATAAACTGTGTGCCAGCAAAATCATATTCATTTGCATAAGCTTCTTCTCTCTGTAGCCCATGAAATTAATATTGTTTAATGGCTGGAAATAAGATCACCTTTGGCTGTACCAGTCATACTCTCATCTTGAAAGGAACAGATAAAGAGGTCTTGATTCAGTAAGCAGGACACTTTTAAATTACAAGTGCTTTCATTAGACAACCAGTATGAGTCCAAGTGACATAGGCAGTGTCATCTCTAGATTAGTGTAGGGTTCTAGGGCAAATCTTAGACTATAAATCCCTTTTCTACTTAGCTTTCTTGACCACCATTTTATTCAATGCATTTTTTAACTGAATGCCTACTTCTATGGTAGGTATTATGATAGTCCCAAGGCCCTGTCTTCAAAGGCCTCATGGTTTATAATGGGAAAGCAGAACTCAACTTTTTCCTAGAGGCTTTGAGAAGATTTTCACAGAGAAGGTGACATTTACATTGGGCTTTAGAGAATGAGTAGGGATTCTTAGGTTTAGAAAGGAGAAGAGCAATGTAGGTAGAAGAATATATTTGCTGTGAAAGGGACTTAGTATTTAAAAGAGCAAGACATTGGGTGATGCAGGGCTGGCTACATAATTTTCAGGACTTAGGGACAAAATGATAATGTGGGGGCCTCTTTTATTAAGTGGGAAAGTGCTATTATAGTTTTCATCTAGCCTCTCTCCAGAATTGTTATGGTATTTTTTAATTTGCCACTTAATGCTGTCCTAAGCAAAGAAATATTACATTTTCACATTGTTATAAATGTTGCCATTCATCTTTAATATTATACAGTGCCAGTTTCAAATGCAAGTATGAATATCTAACTCATATGCAGAATCATCAGAATTAAATTATTTCATAGAAAATACATGCATATATATTTTGCTCTTACCATAACAATGGAAATGCCACACAACAAACTCAGTTGTTTCTGTTTCACATCTTGATGTATGCACATTCTACCACTGTTCTCAACTTTCAGCTTATTGATGAGTAAAAAGAACCGAAACGAACTATAGGTTTTTTTTATTTCTTCTTTCCACATCATCATGTTCAGTAAGTAGCTGATTAATACAAGGAAGAAACACAAATAGGATTCTTTGGTCATTTGTGCTTTTTAGAATGCCATTGCTTTTGCATTAAAGTGAGTTCCTGTTCAAACAGAAAGTGTGGATTCTTAAAGCTATCAGTGAACTAATTTGCACAGTTTTAGATGTAATACTCATACCTTGCCCTTGGTTGGAGTCCCACTAAACTCCCACGTGTTGTGGGTTCATTGCAGTTCTGTGCTTGTTGGGGCATCACAAAGCTATTCGTGGAGTGAGCAGCAAAGAACTTCAGACATGCATCAGGTGTGCATCTCATCTGCTCATGCATATGCTCCATGGTTACATTCTACTCCACTTACAAAGCACAAGTTCAAAGATAAAATTATTAAGAATTCCAGAAGGCGATAGCAGAGCATTAACCAAATAGGAGGCTCTTCTGATCACAGGACCCTGTCTGACCGCATAGGTTGAACAGCCACGAAACTGACCACGCATGGTGTGATGACTAAAGGGTGCAGGGAACAGATGAGATTATGTTGGGCACAGAGGTGAATGACCATATATGCAAACCTACAAATCTTGGCATTGATACTGTTTTACATAAGGAACCAAAGCTCTGTGATGCATGGTAGTACTATATCATATTCAGGTTTTACAAGCTAACTCAAAAGGCAGTATGGAAAATGGGTTGGAACGGTGGCAAAGATGTTGGGGGACTTCATGCTGCCAGTAGCGGAAAGACCATGAGGTAGAGACGCAAAGGTGTATGTGGGTGACAGTTCTGAGAGAGAGAATCCTTAGAATTTGGTACCTGAATTTAGGAAGTGAGGTAGAATGAAAGGTATATGAAAAAAAAACTGGTTTCAGAAGTAAGCTTAGCATAATTTTTAGCCTATGAGTTATATCTTCCAGCTCCAAACCCCTTAAATTGTAATCAGTAAATGTGTAGCATTATATATTTTTCCCTCCTTTCAAAGTTTTGAAAAATTGTTGATAAGTGCTTAGATTATATAGCAGATCTCATTTAGTAGGAACTCCATATGCTCTCAACATGTGTGGTAACTGAGCATATTGGGACCTTTGTAAAATGGTGGGTCAGGAGCACCATTGTGACTCTGAGCTAATAATAGGTGTAAATATTTTGAACACCAAGGGCAATTGGTGTTCAAAGTATCAGTGTCATATTCCAAAAGCCAGAAAATATACTGTGTATACAAAGCAACACTGAAAATCCCATGGTTTCAAGTGATTCACTGATAATTACTCAATTATCAAGACATTTCAAATAAAGAGAATGTATTTTATGTCACGAGTCAATGATTGAGATTGAGAAATATGAAAGGTGTTGCCCTTCCTGCTGCCTGGGTCAGGCCACTCCTCGCTGGAATGGGTGAGATGTGTTAATGACTCAGTTGGTAGTTTACTTCAAAGAAGGTGTTAATTGAAAAGGTGACATACTCAACTTTTCATTTTATTAACCAAGATGCTCTCCTGGGCCTTTTTTGTTGCTGTTATTTTACTTTAAAGCATTTTTAAAATGTTATCTTTTATTTTAAGATTATTTTTAACTTTTTTCCATTGGCCATCTCCTATCTCCTCTAAGGGTGTTGGTTTTCAGCTGTGGCTGCAGATTGGAATCACCTGGAGAGATGTGTCCCCAGGTGCTTTGCCCAGCCTTTCCCAGACCGATTAAATCAGAATTTCCGGAAGGGATTCCCAGGCATGTCTTTTTAAAAATGCGTCCTAGGTGATTCTAAAACATAGCCCAAATTAAAACAACTATGGTGCTTTTCTCTCACAGATGCCATTTTCACCCTAGTTCAAAGTATATCATAAAGTCAAAGAGAGGAAAAATTATTTCAATCAACTGGAAGTAGGAATAATTCAACCAGAAAACAAAGGGTTTTTGTTGTTGTTGCTTTTTGGTTATTATTTTTCTTTTTTTAAATATAAGAACCTACAAATATGTTTCTTTAATGATGGTCAGCCTAATCAAGGATCAGCAGCAATGCTCAATTACCTTGGTTTTTGGGCATCAGTCACCTGATATCTCAATTTTATTATATTCTTATTTTTTTTTCCTTTTTGTTTTCTTAGAGCCTTATCTAGTTATCTTTAGGAGTACTTGCTTAGAAGATATCATAGTGCTAGTCTCCAAAGTCACACATTCTTCTGAGATTATTATTGAGCTGTTTCTGGAGTTTTCTCTATTGCTTTGATTAATTCACAAAGGATTATTTTTCACAAAGATGATTATAACTGTGTGGTAGTCAGGAATTGATGCAATATTGCTATAGGACAAGCAACCTCATAAAATTTTAGTAGCTTCTGTCAACAAAAACTTGTTTTTCTTATTCATGGACTTGCAAGTCACCTGCAGTTCTATAGATCTTGGCTGAGTTAGTGTGGACTTTGCCCTAGGCTGCGGGCCAGGTCTGGGTCTGCTTCATATGTCTCCCTCTGTGGATGGATAAAGCACAGTGGAGAATGGGGATATGCTCCTCTTAAAGCAGATCACAGGAGGTCAAGTGGGAAAGTGGAAACACACGATGCCTCTTAGAGCCCTCAGCTAGAAACTGGCACAGTGTCACTTCTGCCCCTGTCCATTTGACAAAGAAATTCCTTTGGCTAGGTCTAACATCAGTTTGTGAGGGTATATACTCCAACAACAATGGAGGTCTTACAAAATGACATGATGAAGGGCTTGATGCACAATTCCTTTAAAGTGCTGGAAACAATACTCCCATCAATTGCAAATGCGTGTGCCCTTAAGAAGTGATTTGGATGTATATAAAAAGATGACTTGAAAAGAATGTAAAAAATAGTCCAGAAGGTGATTTTTCTGGGGTAACTGCCTAAGATTATCAGTGAACTTGAGAGTAGGGTAGACAATTTAAAGGCATTAGAGGAACAACTCCATTGGTGCTCCAGCCCAGACCCAGTTCTGCCATTTATTTGGGCAACATTAAGAGAGTTTTCTTAGTCATTCTGGATCCATTTTCCTCTGCTATTAAAAAAATAATAATACTTGTGAGGAAAATCTGATACGATGTCCTTGATAACATTTGGCAAAACAAAATAAAATAAAAAAGAAATCCGATGTAATTATTAGTTTCACTTAGTTATTTGAATTCCAGTTGGAAATAACTTGTAATTATATAATTGAGAGTGCCAACTTCTTCCTCAGGCTTGGTTGAAGTGTGACAGATGAAGGAATTCTGACAAAGTCACAAAAACTTCATGATGCCTAAAGTATAAGTCACGAACTCACAGCCCATGGGCCACATGGTTTGGTTTGGCACTTACAGTATTTTGCAAACATCTGTAATCATTGCTAGTGTTAAGAAATGAAGAAGTTTCTAATAAAAGTCAAAATTTATGCTAAACGTGAGAATACTTAGCACTCACAGCCTACATTCCCACGTGACAACAATCTTCCACAGCTGTATAACAAATTCTTTAAGGGGTACATGCTCTCCAGTTGCCCACATTTTTATCACCTCTTATTGTATTACACCCACACACTTAATTCACTTCTGTTATCTTCTGGGATCTTTTACACAGTGATAATATTCAATATGTTTAGCTAGTAAAACCATGCACCAAGAAATCCCAGGAAGATCACTGGCCACAGAGTGCTGAAGCAGGGACCTCGGCCACATCCCGAGGTGATGTTAAGGTGGTGACCCTGTGGGTGCTGGCCTGTGAGAAGATTCAGGGGCTTCTGGGGATGATTCCAGGGTGGCCACAGTGGTGGTGGAAGCACACTGAGGGCTTAGAGTAGGGGCTCCTTATCAAACACAAAAGAAAAGGGAAGGGATTATAGGAACAAGTATAAAGGACACATGGACAAAAACTAAAGGGGGTGGAAATGGGAGGGAGGTGGGGGAGCACGGTGGGGGGGGTGGACTGGGATGGGAGTAAAAGACAGAAAACTGTACTTGAATAACAATTAAAATAAAATTAAAAAATAATATTCATAAAATTGTTTATAAATCTGAAACTTTAATAAAGACAATTAAAAATAAAAAAAGATATATTGTAATATTTTGATAACAGGTATGCCCCTATTGTACATAGATCTGAATACCAGTCCCATCGTAAAATTTGTGTTTTTAACCTAGGCAAGAATATAGATTGGGGATAGGAATTATTGAGAACCTAAGTTCAGAAAACTTGACCAAGTTACTTAGGAGTATGACTAGAATATAGAAGATCAAAAGGAATAATCGGACAATTAGGAAGAGCTGTTGGTCATATTATCTCAATGCTGTCATGGTAGTTGTCTCAGGACAGTCCTTTAGACATGCAGTAGATTAACTTCCTGGGGGTCAGACTTTATCTGGAGTCCATCTCAGCCTAGCTCCCCTTGCATGAGGAGTTAGGAGTGTAGGTGGGATGCAGTTGCTTGCGAAACTGCCCGACAAGGTTTGATCTTTTAGGGAGAAGATAGCCCCAGTTTATGGTGTCTCTCGATGAAATATAATGGGTTAACATTGGCAGTTTTAGCTCCTTTCAGTAGGTCTTCATGACCAACTCATTCTGGTTTATAAGATGTTTAATTTTATGATCCAAAAAAGTCAAGTAAGTATGCCATTTCATTTATGGGATAGAATATTTTTTCTACCTCACCATCTTGAAGATTTTGAGCTTGTGGCAAGAGAAATTAGTTTTTTTAAGTCAATTTTATGATTCTTTAAATAGCATATTTCTCTGAGTTTCCATTTTTAGATGGAGTAGAAAGTGGCATTTAAACAGAATAGTCTATTTTATGGTGAAAAAAAAATTGTGATAGTAGAGTGACATGTACCAGAGACTATAGAATAGGACAGTTTGAAGGACCTCAAGCTATACCTGTAGTCAGGTTTTACTTCACGTGACTCACACCTGGCACCAACACGCTGCTGATTTACTTTTTTTAGAACTGCATAGCCTTAGGGTACTGAGCTAGGTCAGTCTTTGTAGGTAGGGTTAAGGTGATTTGCAATATTTCTCTGGGAGCCTTTTAAAATATAAAGCTTGGGATTTTTAAAAAATTTCAGTACAGAAGCTGTGTGTTGTAACATGTTTTTGTGATGGTTTAAAGTATCCATGTGATCAAGGAAATTTGTTGGCAGGTTAAACCCACCATACCAGATTTTTAAAAAGTAGTGATAGTGTGTTTTGTACACTTCCGACAGATGATAACAAAAATTTCCTGTGGTTTACCTACTCTGCCAGAACAACTTCGCTACATGTAATTGTATCTAGGATGATCGTCGATGTTACTGAAGTCCCCATGCTATGCTGGAGAATGTAAAATGAGTAAGTAACCCTATACATCTGTGAATACATTATTTTTTCTTTTTTATCTCTTTTCTCTTTCTCTGACCCTTGCCTCCTCCCTTCCCTGTTCCCTCACAATCTTTCTTTCTCTCTCATTTACTTCTTATCTATTTTGTAAACTCTCTGGTTATTAGTGAGCAAAATTTGGACATGAAATGAGGTTCCAGGACTGTGCAGGGAAGAGAAGTGAAAAACAGCCACCTCTGCGGCATGTCTTAGCCAGGCTATCTCATTCCCCTTCACAGCCTGCATGACAGGTATTCTTATTGCTTTCATTTTTCTTCTTGGAGAAATTGAAGCTAAAGCACCTTAAGTCTAAAGGCTTTGGCTCTAGTATTTGTATCTAGGTACATTTTACATTGTATCTGTTATTTTACCCCTAACACCTTGCTGAAAAGAAATTGAATGAAAAAAAATTCATTCTTTCCTATGATTTTCTTTTCATCTTTTCTATCAACATTCCTCTCTTCTTTCCATTTGACCTTCCTTAACCCCTCATTTGAGTGGTATAGAAAAGTAAATCTTATGATTAGTACGGTGATAGGATCTCAAATTTATGTATAAACTGAGTGAGCCATGGGATGTTATAGTATTTTATTTTAGAAAGTAAAGAGTAAGTAGGTCATGGATAGACAAATCTATTCCAAAGGTAATTTTATAATTAATTGAATTAACTTACTATTGAGAACCTATCAGAAGCCAAACACCTTCTTGAAAATATGGGAGGAAAAAGACGATTAACAAAAAGTTTGTCCTTTTACAGAGTGTCTTATATGGGCAAATACAAAGGGATATTCTAGTCCATATAATACAAGTGAATTAAAATAGATGCTGTAGTTAAGATACAATTAATAGATAGGGAAACAGAACAAAGGAAGTTCATTTTCATCAGAGTTAAGTAGGATCTATGTGTCAAAGGTGGCATTTGAAATTTTTCTTGAAAGGTAAGAAATTGATGGGAGAACATGGATATTTACATCCCCAACTGAGAATATAGCATGAAATAAAAAATATGAAAAGTTTTGTTCTGGATGGAACATAGTAGGTTTCTTGAAGGATATTAGAAGATAATACTGAAAAAAAATGGATTGAGATCAGATTCTGAGAGGCCCTGTTAAAAGTCTGGACTTTCATAAAAGGATAATTAGGAATTATTAGAATTATTAGAAAATAACATGATTTGACCTGTGCCAAAATCATTCTGACATGATGTAAGGGATGTATGAGGAAGAGCCTGTGGGCAGAGAGATGTGTTAGAAGGCCACTGCAGTAGTGTGGGTGAGAGAGAAGAGACAACATATTAGTTGTCTATTGCTGTATAACAGACTGCACCTAAATCTATGGCTTAAAACAGCAAACATTTATTATCTCAAAGTTTCTATGGGTCAGGAATCCCAGCATGGCTTTACCAGGTGCCTCTAGCTCAAGGTCTCTAATGATGCTGAAAGCAGGTTCTTGGCCCCAGTTGTAGTCATCTCAAGGCCTGACTAGGTGGCAGTCCATTTCCAAGGTCATTTACTTGCCTATAAAGGCTCTGTAAAGGACCTATTAAGGGCTCAGGTCATTGGTGGCTGCAGACTGGAAACATTAGTTCCTTGACACACAAGCTTTCTTTCACAGAGAAACTTGCACATGACTGCTAACTTCCTTCAGAGTAAACAAGCAAGAGAAGGCGCCCAAGATGAAGCTACGGTCTTTTTGTAACATAAACTTACCAGTGACATCTTAGCAATCCTGCTGTATTTTGTTCATTAGAAACAAGTCACCTGGTCCATCCCATATTCAAGAGGAAGGGATTACACAAGAACATAAACTTGATTTTGGATTTGCAGACTCCCAAAGTAGGAGGAAATAAATTTCTGTTTTGTAAGCCACCAAGTCTGTGGTACTTCATTATGGCAGCCTTGGGACAGAGTACAAGAATGAAGGTCCAAACCTGAGTAGAGAAGGGGAAGGTGGAAGGGAAGGGAAGGTTACAAGAAGCACCATGCTGTGGTTAACAAGTGCAATGTTAGGTCTTAGAAAAGAAATTGGTAATTCCCAGCTTACTAAAAGGGATTCTTAAACAATAATCAAGTTAAACAAAACTATTTGTCTTTGCGTATGTATGTATGTATGTATGTATGTATGTATGTATGTATGTATATTTTTGTTTTTTATTTGTTTGGTAGGGGTACAGAACTGATGGAGCATAGGCACAGTAACTCAATTTCAGATGCACACTCAACAATACCATCTGTCACAGATCTCGTTCTTCAGAAGCAGATGCCGAAACAAAGATGGAGATGCAAAGTTCAAGGAATAACACAGGCAAAATCAAGTGAGAGGAGACAGGACTGGGCAAACAAAGCAAGAAGTCAGATTGTGATGCGAGCCCTTGTCCAGAGCTGTGGAAACAGCGTTGTGGAAATTGTCCCTCATTGGACTCAAATGGCTGGCTCTTAACAATCCTCCACATACAGTACTACGTGCAGGCTCTCCTGGAAGGACATGGCCCAGAGCAAGGTGTCTCTGTAGGTAAGGCAGTCTGCTGACTGCTCTCGCTGCAGCTGAGAAGAACGTCCTTTCTTCAAGAGGATCAGGTGACCCTTCTGGTTTACCAAACCTTCTCTGTTACAGAGTAAAAAATCTGTTATGAGATAGCACGGTTACCTAAACTCAAAACTAGGCTATATGTAAAAATATTGCCAACTAGAATAATGATACTTTATTATCGCTTTCATAAAAGTATTTCATACTTTATTTCATATCATATTATTACTTTCATAATACTTTTTTATTTTATTTCATATCATATTATTACTTTCATATTATTTCATATCATATTATTACTTTCATAATACTTTTCAGTATTATGCAATACTGAAAATTGCATAATACTTTCAGTGACTGAGTAAAGGCATAGCAGACCAGCTTGTCAAATCTAGATGACAAAAAGCTGGGAGGGATTAAAAAATACTTTGGACATAGGAGTCAAAGTGGTTCCTAGACTACAATAATGTTCTAAGTTTTCAAGATATAATTGAGAAGGGATATACCTTAAATTTTACACTTAGGTACAACATTTTTTGACACGAATTCTGAATGAGATAAACCTAATTTAAGAGTGATTCATGTGAGAAAAAGCGTTAAGGGATTGAACTAACTCTAAGGCAACTCAGCAAAAAGGAAAAGATTAAACTTGAATATCAGCTAGACCTAAATTTGGATGCTGGTCCTAACATTTACACTTGGCTAGGTCCTTTGCCTCTCTGAGATTGGGTTTATTCCTCTAAAATGGGGGGTAGTAGTAACATTTGCCTTGATTACTTCAGAGACTTCTCAAGAGTATTTTGTGAACAAACACAAGTAAAAAGAGCTTTATAAACCATTTTATAGCCTATAAAGCTAAACTTTGCCATTATTTTGTCATCTCCTGTCAGACACGTAGCAGGTAGACAGTGTGAAGAATGCACGCAGAGCAGGCTTGTTCTAGTATACACCTCATTTTCACCGGGCTAGGTCCTTTTCAGTCTTTTTCTGTGTGAGTTGGTTTGGCTCTCGTTGACAGCATCACTTCAACTGTGGGGACTTGGGAAAAATTGGCATCCCTGTCATGGTCATGGTTAGATTTAGATAACTTTTTGTGGAAATCTAGTTAGAGGAAGCATAGCTACAGATTCCAGTAGCCCTGAAAGGAGCAAAAGAAGTGGTTATAACAAAACTTCATACTCAGCAAGTCCAAGTCTTTGGTGGGAAGTAATCTTATTCACAGGCTTTCTGAGTAGGAAATTTGGTTGTAACCAATTTTCTTTTGCCCCTCTTAGAATGTGAAGTTATTCTTCTGAATGTTTGGTTTCCACAAAAAGTTATTCAAATAAAGAAAGAATGAAGAGAAAAATTAGTATTAATCATCAGTGGTAATCAATGTGCTAGATGTCCTATAAATACTTTGTCTTGTCTTTGTCTTCGCTTTGTAGCTAGAAAAACAGCCTTGGTGTAAATAAATATTTTATAAATAGATAAATGAATTATTCAACTGGTGATTAGTAGAGTTGGATCAAAACACAGATTTCTGACTTCTGAAACTTGAACATCTTTCTGCTTCTATCATAAAGCAATGTGGAGTAATGTGCACTTTTATTTCATTACCCTTCGTGTAGTGTGACCTCTGCCACTCTGTGAGGAAGAAGGAGTTGCTCCCAGAAGGATTGTCAAAGGTGGTGACAACAGTTCTTCTTCTGAGCAATAAACTCTTCTACAGAAAGAGATAAAGTGGGTTTTTTTTGCTTGTTTTATTTTTTTACCCTCACCTGAGGACATTGTTTTTCATGGCTTTTAGAGAAAGAAGAAGGAAGAGAAGAAAGGAGAGAGGAAAATATCAATGCAAGAGAGAAGCATTAATTGGTTGCCTACCAAATACACCTAGACAAGGGATCGTACATGTCTGGACCAAGGATTGAACCCCCACAACCTAGGTAGTGCCCTCACCAGTTATGGGACAACTCTCCAACCAATGGAGCCACGCTGACAAGAGCCAGAATGAGGTAAGGTTTTAATGGCATATTCCTACTCCCATCCTTACAGTTATGACCTCCGTGGAATTCCAGAGACCAGTCAGGCTTAAACATTCTTAAGAATATCTTATGGAAGCTTTAAATCTTTCAAATAGATGGTGTAATATCTCAAGTCCAGCCTCAAGAAGTCAACTATGATAACACTGACACAAGTTATGGGTCTTCTGGGACCCTCCGAACTGCAATCATATTGATACAGGGTACAGCCAAGAGGAGGGTCCCCAAAAGGCATTTGGAATAGGATCCAGAACTCAAGGTGTCTAGGAAATATTGGACAGACATATAAGATGTCCTCACCCCTTCCCCCCCAGGTGTGGGTTGGGGGAAGGGACACATGGAGCAGGGCATACAGGGCTGTTTTGTACAGGCACAGCCTTGCAGCTAATCCATGGCATGGTCATTTAACATATCTATGGCCTTTGGCAGGTCACTTGGATATGTTAAATAGCTGTGGCCATGCTTGGAGCCAGGGGGATGGAAGACACTTCCCCCCAAGATGTAAGTGGGAGGCAGGTCCCCCGAGTTACAGTGCCTGCGTGGGAGCTTGGAGAAGATTGGCTCCAGGATATTGGGCCATACCACTCCAGACTCACAATGGCAGCCCAGTAAACTTGGGATAATACAGGGATGCTGGCAGGTGTAACTGATTGTAGGAGGAGTTGGAAATGGGAGTACAGAGGAAGATTGGCATGAGGATTTAAACCCAGACACCACAGCCATTGGAAAGGGAACCACGAGGCTTAGCCAGAGTCAGAACCCCTCACAGCTCTGGTGGAAGAAGGGGGAACCACACGGTTGTGGCAGTGCAAGGAGAAAGCCACACACTTCTAGCAGAGTGGGGACCCCTGCAGCCATGTGAAGAGGGGAACTATGAGGCTTAGCCAGAGTGCAGACCCCCGCAGCTCTGGTGGAGGAAAGAAGAGACTTTGCCTGGAAAATGGGTACAAAGAACTCTTGCCAGTAGACCGTGAGAAGGTGCCACATTGCTTTGGATTAATTAGAGATACTGCCTGGACGGCGACATGGCTGATGGTGCCAGCAGCCTGGAAACATGGATGTGTACTCTTTTCCTGAGTTATGGTACCCTGAATTAGGGCAGGGGGGAGATAGGAGCACTGTGTGTGTGTCTGTGGGTATCTTAAGGGGCTTTTGATATTTTAATGAAGACATTGGGTCACTACTTTAAGTCTGTGTGGCCTTAAACAAACATTTCCTTTCCTTTTCACAAATCTCTGGCATTGACAGATGTCTTTTGGGTTGGCAGCAGACAGTCAAGCCCAGTAGGTGGTCTGGACGGTACTAGTATACCATCCTCCGGAGTCTGGGCCCGGAGTGTGTGTGTGACTGTTCTGTAACAGTATTCATTACACTCTCTCAATTCCATCTCCTACCAGTGCCATAATCATCCATATTCTAGAACAAAATACTGGGATCAGTTTGAGGTAAAGGGTTTAGTAGCAAAGGAGGAACTTCCCTGCATGTTGGGCTTACATTCCCAGCTTAGAGGTACAAGGTCTCTTTGGATGGCAGGGTGGTGCTTTAGATTATGGGCTAATCAGCAAGTCAAATATTCTCACATGGTACTGGATACAACTGACACCCACTGTCTCAGTCAGTGTGGGCTGCTGTAACAAAATACTATAGTCTGGGTGACTTAAACAACAAACATCACTTTCTCACACTTAGGAAATCTGGGAAGTCTGAGATCAAGGTGCCAGTATTGTAGATTCCAGAAAAGGGTCCTTTTCCTGGTTTGCAGGTGGCTGTCTTCTTGCTGTGTCCTCATATGATGGAGACAGAATGAGAAAGAGAAAGAGAGATATTATCTCTCTCATGTCTCTTCTTATAGGGTTACTAACCCAGTTCATCAGGGCTCCCCGCTCATCACCTCCCAAATGCCCCATATCCAAATACCATCACATTACAGTTTAGGCTTCATCAGATGAATTTGGGGGGACTCAAATGTTTAGTCCATAGCACCCACCTACCAAGTATATTGCTTAGATCTGTAGATGCTCTCCCCAACAGACTGCATCCACCGTAAGTACGTGAATCTAGAGAGTCCAAGTCAGATTTTTTATACTTGTCTTAGTCTGTTCAGGCTGCTGTACCAAAAATACCATAAACTGGGAGGCTTGTAAACAACAAACATTTGTTTCTTACAGTTTTGGAGCTAAGGGAGGCCCAAGATTGTGGGGCCGGTACATTATGTGTCTGTGAAAGGCCATTTCCCACATAACTGTTTTTTCGTTGTAACTCACATGGCAAAAGGGGCAAGGCAGCTTCCAAGGGTGACGTTTATAAGGACACTAACCTGATTTATGAGGACTTCAGCCTCATACCCTAATCATCTCTTGAAGGCCCCACTTCCTAACTCCATCCCCTTAGGGGGTAGGTCTCAACATAGGAATTTTGGTGGGGCATAAACATTCAGCACAGCAGTATCCTAATCATAAAAGAGCTATAAAGTGTTCTAACATAAAAGAGAATGTAAGATGGCACCAAATGGCACTATCTATAGGTACAGAAGCAGAGCATATTAGAGAGCTATAAAAGTACTCTCCCAAGCTTCAAAGGAAGAAAATTCAGGCCTCGGTGAGTTTGAAGTAACTCCTAATTTTCCCTTATTCTGGGTAGCAAGTGCAGCCCACCTTTATTTTATCTTTTTAAAGCATTCCCTAGATGATATCTATGAAAGTGCTCTTCAAATGTGAAGTGCTATATAACATTTTGAGATTGTTATTATTTACATTATTAAATTTGTAGCCAGGAGCACAGTGATATGGTATCAGAGTTGAATCCCACTGAGAGAAAGAGAGCATCGCTCTCCAATTTACTCAAAAATGCCCTCTGAAAGAGGTCACTCGTGGTAGTAAATGGGGTCATCATTCCACAACCTCCATAGGCATTCCTGTGTAAGTAAACCCTGGGGAGCAAAAATAGGAGAAGAATGCAAACCACTCCTGCTTCTAAGGAATTTGGTGCCAACAAATGTGGCTTATCAGAATGAACAAATGAGTTGAAAGTTCTGATTTTAAATTATTATTGATACAGAAGCATAGATTGTGTTCTTGAGCTTATGTTTAAAAAATCATACAGCAGCAGGCAAGCCATTGATAGAATGAGCCCTTTGCACCTGGAGAGCCTAAACTAAATTATGAATTAACCTTATCAAACCTGAAAATGAGCCAGCATGAAGTTACTTCAATGGTTCATAAGAGGTCTTTGATATTCCTCCTGTTTCTTATGTAAGGTTAAATAACTAATCAGTGAGTTTCACTTTTTTTAAAGATTCCACATATAAATGATACCATGCAATATTTATCTTTCTTTAGTTACCAGTGGCTGTGGGGTGGGGAAAAAAGGGAGAGGTTGTTGAAAGAGCACAAATTTTCCGTTATGGAATGGATAAGTTCTGAGGATCTAATGCATTATGTGGTGACCATAGTTGATAACACTCTACTCAACACTGTATTGTATGGTTGAAATTTGCTAAGAGAATAGAACTTAAATGCTTTTGCCAAAAAAATTAAAAAAGGAAAGGGTGAGTATGTGAGGTGATGGATATGCCAATTAACTCATCATGCTGTACACTTTAAACCCTATAATTTTATTTGTTAGTTATATCCCAATAAAGTTGAAAAACAGTAATCAGAACCCATGCAGTCAGAACATTTGAGTACACAGAATATCTTGCTTCCTCACAGTATCCATTTTTGTTTAATAAGGAGAGATAACAAGAATATTACCTTGTTATTTTTAAGTTTTTTTCCCATCATTTTTCTATCAATACAATAAACATTTCAAACTAAAAAATGAATTAATGACATAATAAATTGTCTAAACTCTGCTCTGCAGGTAGTCCCCTCAGCAGTTGGGCTGTTAGAAATGCCATCAAATGCTGAAATAGAATCTATCTCCTTAAAGCTTCTCTGCAGTGGACATAATTCTGCCTTTGTCATACACCCTGTCAGGCTTTTGTGCCCTCTTATCTATTGACACTGCTCATTTCAGTGTCACCGGTGACCTTTGTCTCACCAAATACAATGACCAATTGTGTTGGTTGGCCAGGGCTATCACAAGGTACCACAGACTGGAGTTTTAAATAATAAAAATTTATTTTCTTGTGGTCTGGAAGCTAAAAGTTTGAGATCAAAGTATTGACAGGGCTAATAACTCCTGAGATCTCCTTGACTTGTAGAGGACTGTCTTCTCTCTCCCTGTGTCTTCCCATGGTCTTCCCTTTGTGCGTGCCCATGTGCAAATTTCCTCTTTAAAAAAATTTTTTTAAAGATTTTATTTATTTTTAGAGAGAGGGGAAAGGAGAGAGAAAGAGAGGGAGAAAAACATCAATATGTGGTTGCCTCTTGTGTACCCTCAACTGGGGACCTGGCCCACAACCCAAGCAGGTGCCCTGACTGGGAATTGAACCAGTAACACTTTGATTTGCAGGCTGGCACTCAGTCCACTGAGCCACACCAGCCAGGGCCAAATTTTCCTTCTAATAAGACCATCAATCATATTGGATTA
This sequence comes from Carollia perspicillata, assembly GCA_004027735.1. Lineage (NCBI taxonomy): Eukaryota > Metazoa > Chordata > Mammalia > Chiroptera > Phyllostomidae > Carollia > Carollia perspicillata. The sequence goes on from PVKM010001823.1 coordinate 20,642, forward strand.
GGGCCTACCCTAATAACTTCATTTTAATTTACCTCTTAAAAGACCTTACTTCCAAGTACAGTCTCATTCAGAGGTATTTGGGTTAGGACTCATCAACATATGAATTGTTAGGGGGGAGCATAGTTTAGCCTATGCCACTAATTTTTTCAAATCTCATTTTATTAGACCCTTTTTTAAACTAATTATGCTGTCAAGCCTTCCTTAGATTTTTCTGGTTGCTCTTTTTTGTTCTCCTTGCCTGAATTCTTTATCTTTGCAATTTCTAAACCTGAGTGAGTGCCCCAGGACATTTTAATCACCTCTGTCTACACTCATACCTCAGTCAGGGATATCCAACCTTTTGGTATCTCTGGGCCATGCTAGAAGAAGAAAAGTTGTCTTGGGTCAAACATTAAACACATTGCAACATGTAATCACAAAAAAAAATCTCACAGTGTTTTAGGTAAATTTACGATTTTGTGTTGGGCCTCATTCACAGCCATCCTGGGCCACATGCAGCCTATGGGCCACAGGTTGGACACCCCCTCTCATCTTGTCCCAGAGATTAAAAACTGTCTTTATAGGCTAATGGCTAGCAAGTATATTACTCAAGCTGAGACATGTCACCTGACACATATACATCCAAGTCATATAAGTAAGTGCCTACTCAATCCATTCAAAATCTAATTCTTATCTAAGTCCCTCAAATCTGCTCCTTATGCATCTTCTCCATCCCAGTAAATAACATGTTTGTTCACCTAGTGTCTTAAGTCCAACATTTAGGGGTTATCCTCAACTAAGTGTTTTCTTTCATGCCCCATTGTTGTTCCAACAATGAATTCTGTTGGCTTCACTTTTAAGCTAAATCCAGATTGTGTTTTCTTCTCAACATCTCTACTGTGACTCCTTAGGCAAATATCTTTCATACATAAAGTAGCTCTAGCCTCCTACTTCATCACCTTGCTCCCACTATAAGCTTTCTTTATGGTCTACTCTCCACATGGCAGCCATAAAAATTCTTTTCAAAAACATCGGATAATGTGACCTCTCTTTTCAAACCTCTCCCTGTCTTCCTCTCATGCAGAATAAAAATCTAAAGTTGCTAGCATGGTGTACAGTTGCCTAATTACTCTCCCTCTTACTTTTCCTAATCCAGCTTCACTGGGTTGTTGTTTTAACTGTTTCTTAATCTGTGAGCTTCTGAGCTATTTCTTGAACATGTCAAGAATAATGCCATGTCAGGGCCTTTTGTTGTTCTTGTTTTTCTTTCCTATGTCTAAAAAGACTGATTTTTCCCTGACGAGCCACATGGTTTTCTTTCTACTTTATTTAGGTCTCTGTTCAAAACTCATCTCAACAGATATGGCTTCCATGACCTCATAGTTAAAGTAAAATCTTCGTGGCTCATTTCATACTCTGCCCCATTTTCTTTACAACTTTTATCACTCTTATTTGCATTTATATTTATTTGTTTACTGCTTATCACTTACCCCTAGAATGATGGCTCTAGGAGTTAGGGTATTCATTCATTCTGTATGCATTCATCCATTCAGCAAATATATGTTGGACAACCTGGAGTCAGATAGAGTACACTATTGAGCACCTTGTATATATTACACACACACACACACACACACACACACACACACACTCACACTTCTCTAGATGTTGTGGATTCATTGGACTACATTGGGTTACATAATGGCCTTTTAGGTACACTCTTTGAATGTCATCATTTATGACTCAGAGCAATTCTTACATAGGTCCATAAGAAAAGAATATTCACTCCAGGTTATTTGTTATAGCTTAGATTTGGAGGAAATACAGAGGCTCCCAACATGGCAAGTGGATAGGTAAAATATGGTAGGAGAACACTGTGAAGAACTGTGCCACAGTTATACACGGTAGATTAATACACAGAGCAATATAAATGGATCTCAATACCATAGTGCTGAATTTATAAAAACTATTTACCAACTATATTTATAAAAACTAAAATACCAACTTTTATGTGACTTTAAAACATATGTGCACTAAACACCAATATATTCTTTGCAAGAGCACATAAAAAAACAAAGATATATGTTTGCATACATTAGAATACTACCACAAGGGGAGGGGAATGAGAATGGAGGATGAACAAAAGGCAATGTAATGAATCACTGAGTAAGTGAGGGCCAATGATGCTAACAAGTCATGTTTGCCTTAATCAACGCAGTGTCTTCTTGTTTCCAGCATAAGAGGGGCTCTTTGAACAGTTCCTCACCTGTCACAATTTTCAGAACCCATAGTATCCTGGGTCATCTCCTCGGAATCATGTCATTGTCTTCAGTTTGTTTATTATCCTGACACGTTCTCCAGATTTCCTACAGCCATGTGTGGGACAATCATTAAGATTTAAAGCTATGTCCTTGAGAACTTAGGAGATTCTAAATTTGAAAAGTAAGGATTACATTGTATTCTGTATTCTGTATTTACTTATAAAGAGGGATGATTACTAAAATGTTAATCAAAAAATTCAATTAGCTAAATGCTCAGAGCTTTACAGTTGACTGGTATTTTATACTGTATGACTTAAATAAAGTTAGAGAACGCACTCAACAATCATGGGCAGCAGTAAAAATGAGTCATGCAGTGACCCAGGCCACTGAATATTGATTTTTTAGAAGACAATTTAGTGGAGTGGTTAAGAGCAAGGCTTCCAGATTCAGCCTGCTAGTGTCTGAGTTCTGTTTTTATTCCTACTTGCTGACCATTTGTCTTGTGTGTGCACATAACCCACAAAGCCTCAGTGCCTTTATTTTTAAAAGAGGGATAAACATACTAGTTTATAAGGTTGCTATAAGGATTAAATAAAATATTTCACATAAATCACCTATAAGAGTGCTTAGTATCCAATGCACAGTCAATAAATACTAGCTTTTTCTATCTCAGCAAAGTAGCTCATTCCTTTATCTAAGTAAGATGTATTCAGATTTCACTACCATGCCAAGTGCTGTGCTTGATGCTGAGAAAAGAAAAAGAGTAAGAGGTCAATTTTTTCCTGGATATTCTGATACTCTAATGGACATAGTAATTGATAAAGAAGTCTTGCTATACAATTTGTTGAGAACTCAGTATGTACAAGATGCTGTATAGAATGGATTAATTCTGTGTGAAGGAGTCGGGGAAACCTCGTAGAGGAGGTGACACTTGGAGATAAGATTTATTTCACAATTATTTGTTTAAAGTCTACTGTGTGATAGAGCTTCTGATAAAGTCAAGAAATATAAAATTAACAAACATAGTTCCTGTACTTAAGAACCTTTCATACAGACATACAGTGACAATATCAGAATATTTCACGGTGTATGGTTTGATGAATGTATGGGTAAAATACCACGGGGTGTTATGTCATGCCCCATAATGGCAGTCATGTCCAGAGATGAGGAACTATGTGCGTTGCATGTGGAACAATGAGCAGGAGTATGGAAAATATGAAAAAGGGAGGAGAGACTTTCAGGCAGAGCAATTCCTGAAAAAGAATCATGGAGAAAAGATTTGTACAGGGGTAAACATATCATGAAGCATATGAAATAAAGTTTTGGGACCTCTTGCTTGAGTGTGCCTCTTCTATTTCTCCATGTGTTCTCTGAGATGGTTGGAATCAACAGAAACAAATAGGATATTGCCAGCATGGAGCCCTGGCCCTCATGATGGCACTGAGACTGAGTGGGACCAGCAGGCTGACCCCATTCCTTCAACTTCTGCCATCAACACCGTGCCCCCATTTTACCTTATCGATCATTCAGAGCTATCTTAGATCCCAAGAAGAAGCATCTGAATAAGATGCTACTCTGCATCTTGCTTAGGGCCTCTGTGATCCACATAATGGCAACCTGCCCTCCCTTCTCAATTCCCAGATCACCACGAGAGTGGAGCAGGGGTGCAGACGTAAGTGAGAAGCTGCCTGGGCTGTGCTGGGCCTGAAGAGAGCAAAGGAGCGGAGTTCTCATGGAAGTTGCTGTTGGGCCAGAAATGGCACCTGGGAAGAACCACAAAGAAAGTTACAGATAAAATGGGAAGGAACATTTCTAAATTCTCAATAAAGAAAACAAATCTAGATCAATCATGTTAGAAGAAATTTATAATAATCTTACTATCCTACAAAAAATATTAAAAATCGTTGCACATGAAGAGGAAAACAAAAATTTGTCAGCCTCCCAAATTTCAAAAACTAGATATTAAAGAAGTAAATTAGAACATTAGTTGATAAAAGTGTTAATATGTATATATATGATATTTCTCAACTTTCTAAAATTTATACTTTGTTATGATTTTCTATTTATAATTTTGTAATTTTTTTCTTAACAAATATCTCCGAATTTACATTAGCATCTGACGTCACAGAATCTAGATTTTGTTCTGATTGATGGTGCTAAAAATGAGATGAAATATTTTTATTTGTAACTTCCCCTTTTTCCTATGTAATTTCTAACCAAGATAGGCATATGAAGGCAAACCAAATGTATGTATGTATTTATGAACATATTCACACACACATACTTAAAGTTTATTAATATCTGGACAAAAACTGATACCTTCCAGTATAGTACTTTAGTACAGCAATTTTCAACCTTTCCCATCTCATGGCACACATAAACTAATTACTAAAATTTTGCAACACACCAAAAAAAATTTTTTTACCAATCTGACAAAAAATAGGTATAATTTTGATACATTCACACCAGATGGCTATTGTGTTGGCTGTTGTCATCTTTTTATTTGATAACCGAAGGGAAAAGCAGTCAGTGCCCCTGACTAAATAGTTAGGTATTGTGGCACATTGGTTGAAAATTACTTCTTTAGTACTTTCTTGCAAGATCTGTTTTGGGAAACACTGTGTAGGTGGTGGGTAAGGCTTGCTGCTCATTTTCCCTTGAGTTTGATATTGTTGTATCTACAAACCAGGGTACTGTTTAACTTACCCACTCAATTGTAGATGCAGAGAAAGTGACTCACAAGACCTGCCTGAGTCTGAAGGCTGAGTGGCAAAAGAATGATTATTACATCTAATGAATTCACACACTAGTGAATATGACCCAATCACTGTTTCCAATTCTGAGTAACCTAAATTGTCAGCTATTCTTACTTTGGCCAGTGGTGCTGAATGAAGGTAGATGGTGATTTTTTAGTTTAGGAATTATGAAGGGTCTTGCATGACAAACCTCATTTTTATACTGCTTACAGTTGAGAGTAGTAACTGTAGGTTTTTGAAAGACAGAACTCAGCCCTACTTGATGTGGCTCAGTGGATTGAATGCCAGCCTGCAAACTAAAAGACTGAACTCAGTGGCATGGATTTATGATTGAGGAAAACAACCTTGGAAAGAGTGGATATATTATAAATGAGAGGTACCATTCAGGGATGAACCTGCCACACTTCAGTCGAAAGATGGAGAAGTCTGAGCAGAGGCAATGGAGGAGTCAATGGAGAAGAATCTGAATTTCAAAGACCCTTGTAATAGATATTAAAGGTAGAGATGATAAGTTCAATTCTGGGACTGAAGAATTCAGAGAGACTTGGGTTTTCTTCTGGACTTCTAGTTTTGGGGAAACGTTTACTATTGTTTGGAGAGTACAATAATCCAGAAGAGTGGGTTTTATGGGAAAGGTAACGAACTCAGTGGGTAGGTAGAAATGTGGATCTAGAGCTTGGGTGAGGTGTCAGGGCTGGAAATGAGGAGGTCGATGTTGTCAATATATGTGTAGTAGTTGCAGCCATGGAAAAGAAGACATATAAGAAAAGGAAAGAACAAAATAAGGGAATTTTTGTACAATTAAAGTGGGAAAGTAAGTAAAGCCAATGAATAAAAATAAGGGAGAACTGTCGTAGAACTTGGAACAGGACAATTGTGTAACCTGAAGTCTAAAGGGGAAGATAATTTCAAAAATTACAAGATGGCAAACCTGAAGAGTTCTAAACAGGAATACAATATAATCAATTTTGCTTTTAGACCTTGACCTAAATGGAAGAAAAACTTGAGGCAGGAAATCCAGCTGGAAGCTATCATAATATTCTGAGAGAAAGGGAGATGACCTCCAACAAGCAATGTAAGTTAAGATAAAAAGAGAACAAAGAAGTCACTTTGGCAAAAATTGATAGTGGCATGATATGAAGAGTAGGGAGCAAGAATCACACCTATTTTGAGGTTTCTGTCTTCATGAGTGGTGCTGCTGTTTACTAAGATGAGGAATGGCAGAGAAGCTGACTTGAGGAAATTTGGGGGGAGGTAATGAGTTTTGTTTAAAATCTGTTGAATGTTACATGCCTTAAGACACTCAATGGCAATGTCCTGAATGGATGTAGGACAGAGGAAGGAGTTTGGAGCAGGAGTTATATTTGAGAATGGAAAGAGCATAGGTTCTAGGTTAAACCATGAGAGAGACTGGAGATCACATAGGAAGTGCACATGAGTATGTGAGAAAAGTGCTTAGGAGAGAAAACTGACACATGTTGACAGAAATGGAGCCAATAAGTAGTTCTAGGTAAAAATTTTACTAAATACATTCACAGAAGGTAAGCAGCAAATTCACAGTGAAGCATTAAGTTCTCACTAAGCATTTGGCTTGGGATGTGTGATGTTTACAGCATATAAACTAGGTATGAGTAGAAGAGAAAGACATGGACTTAAGAGTGTTCCAGCCTTGGTCCATGTGCCCCAATTGCTTGGAGCATTGTCCCATATACCAAAAGGTTATGGGTTCCATTCCCAGTCAGGGCACATAACTGGGTTGTGGGTTTGACCCACGGTTGAGACATGTACAGGAGACAACCGATCAATGTTTCTTTCTCACATAGATGTTTCTCTCCCTTACTCTCTCCCTAAAAAAACACAATGAAAAAAATGTCCTTGGGTGAGGGTAAAAAAATACAGAGTGTTCCAGAACTGGATTCAAATCCTGGCCCTGCCAGTTACAGGTTGTGGGACTTTGCACAGAGTAGGTGTTACTTACACCAGCTCTCCTATGTCTGACCCTCTCATCCTTCTCTACTCTCTTCCCTCTCTCCCTTCTGTTCCTGTTGGGAGTCCAGTCATTTGAAATGAACCCTTCTTTGGCTTTAAAAAACCCCAATTGAAATGCAAGGATTCAATTGTATACTGTGATAATAAGGAATAATATCTTATGAGATATAACCATAATTTAAAAATAACTATCCTGATATCCAGGTAAGCAACACTCACTGGATTAGCATCAGTTGAACAGGTGTTCTTACTAAGGCAGGTCACCTACACACAGAGAATAACTCGAAAGATAAAGAGGGGAGAGAGACTGGGATGGAGAGAGGGGGCAGAGCGAGAGAGACAATGTTAAGATAAGCTAAATAATTTCTACTTTCAAAATAAAGAAAATTAAAAAAATATTCTGCACCATAGACATATTTTAGAATTATTAAGGACCTGGTAAGGATGTGAGAAATCATTGAATATGATATTTTCATTTTATTTTCTTTTACAATGGAATCTTCCTTCTGCAAATGAAATTGTATACCAATAAAAGTTATTTGCTAAGAAAGTTAACAAAGTTTCTCAGATTGATGTATAAGTGGGAGCCCCTTACTTCTCAGTCTCTCCTCGCCTCTTATTTTAGCTGGTCCCTGAGGTACTCTGTGAAATTCTAGAGCTCTGTAGATGACAGTTTATAACCATAGTTTTAGTCCAACTACCTCATTTAATGAGGGGGAAACTGAGTCACGTGGTTAGGTTAGGTAGCTTGCTCTAAGTCCTGGTAGTAAAGTGGCAGGACTTCTTGACTTCTCTTCTAGACCTTTTGTTGGAAGGGCCCTTTTATGCCTGCATATTATGCTTATCACCATCTTATTTTATTTGTGCATCCAATGTTCCATAAACATAAGAAAATACTCAGAATGTTACTCCCACCCCTCCACATCCAGGCAGAGTCTCAGAAGGCTGACAGCCTCATGAGCAATTATATAAAGCTTTCATTCGGGAGACTGACTAGCTGCCTGCCAAATTTGATGAAGTAGGAGTGGTAGCTGGCCAGGGACATGGAGCTGAATGAGTGGATTCCTCGAGGGCAGCCAAGAAACAGAAGTCTCCCATGTGGAGATGCAGCGTGGAATCCCAGTGGGGCTGAAATTCCTGTCTGCAAGCCAGGACGTAAGGAGCACGTGCTCATCTCTGGTGCTCAGATCAAGAGGCCCTGCAGTGCTTTCTGAAGACCATGTAGGAATGTGTGTGTGCATATGGGAGGAGAGCCCAGCTCTTTAGTGGCCAGGAGGTGTCAAACACAATTTGGGGGCATTGGGGAGGGTGTTTGCTAGTTTTAGGAGGAGGAAAATGTATCCACTGCTTTTTTTCTGAGTTAAAATCTTAGACTTTACCCCAGTAGAATATTCACCCGATTTAAAATCGTTTTCATACCATTTTTCTGAAATTCTGTTATGTCCAAAAGGTAGTGTGGATGATCAAAATAAGTTACTGCCCTCAAGAATTATATAGCCAAATGAAAAGAAATCATTATCTTAAGAGATATTTGCCCTCCCGTGTTTTTGCAGCATTATTCACAGAAGTCAAGACATACATACCAGCATACATGTACACCATGGGGTATTATCCAACCATTAAAAGTAGGAATTTGGCCATTTGTGACAAAATGGATGGATCTTGAAGAGGTTATGCTAAGTGCGTCAGACAATGACAGATACTATACGGTTTCACTTATATATGGACTCTAAAAACATTGAACCCTTAGAAACAGAAAGTAGGATGGTGTTTGTCAAGAGCCGAGTGTTTAAGAGATGTGGCAGTATTGGTCAACGGGTACGAACTCTGAGTTATGAGAGGTTCTGGGGGTCTGAGGCACAGCATGGGGACTGCAGATGGCAATACGGTAGATTGTGTACTTGGAAGTCGCTGTGAGAGCAGAGCTTTAATGTGCTCACCATAACAACAAAATTATGAATATGTGAAGTGAGGGACATATTAAATTAACCATTATGTGGTAAAAATTTTGCAATATATGTATATTAAATCACTAAATTGTACACCCTAAACTTATATAATGTTATATATCAGTTACATGTCAACAAAGTTAAAGAAAATAATTAGATACACTGAGTGAAACAAACGTGTGAAACTTAATTGAAATAACAATTTATTCACTTTTTGTTTTTATATTCAAGCAAGATGTTTAGTTTAGTGTATTTATTTACTGAGTGCACTTATAGTCCATCTATATATGAAAAGGATTTGAAGCATTTACAAAATGCTAAATAAGTGCATTAATAGAATGAAAAAACAAAACCAGACCAAAAAGAATAATATAATTTTAGTCCGTAAAGGGGAATTACAATAACTTGAATAAAGTTACGTGAACACCTATGTTATTTAATCTCTTTATGGTTCAGTCTTCTCATCTCTAAAATGGTGGTAATAATAGTTTCTACCTCATGGGTTATCATGACAGTTAAGGGAGTTAAACACACGTTAAGAACTGATCGATAAAGTTTAGATAGTATTTTGCTTTGCTTTATGGGAAATTTCTTCCACATTGTCTTACTACTACTTCATGGAGTTTTAAATTACTATTGTGTCTTGATGAATTGTTTAATTTCCAAAGACTCTTTTGGTTTACAAATTTCTTTTTTTTTGGTAACTTCATTAATACAATTATAATTTATCTTAATGTACTAAGGGTATTGTATTCATAATTAACATTGTTTTTCTTCTACCTGTAGGTTTCTTTAAATTATTTTTTGTTCTAACTATTATCATTCAAATTTGAGTATTGAATTTCCAAAATATTTGACTATGACTCTCAATAAAATGTACTTTTTATTAAGACCTGCTACAAATTACACACACAGAGACACAGATACAAATACACCCATCACACATCTGGGATTAGAAATTCATTTACTAGTACTCAACCCTCTTTTGTGAACTATTAGGCATCTGATAATCTAGTACTTAAAAACCTGGTTGAGAGCTCTAAGTGTTCAAGTAGGCATTGTTGACTCTGAGTTTCACCAAATTGGCCTGGATGGGCCATTTAATTGATGATACTTCGATGTTAATATTAAATCTTTTCTTTTAGGCTGGACAGATTACTAGGGAGGTTCCTACCAACTTCCTGTCTGTAGGGTCAAGGCACTGGCATGCCCCTCAGCACTGGGAGCTGAGTCAGAGAGGGATGATCAGGAGTTTCAGCATCCAAATGCATGTTTATTTATTTTACAGTGCAATATATCTATTATTCAATTCTATCTGGTTAGCCCTTGCAAAAACTCTGTTGTTACCTATCCAGAAAATAAATTTCAGTGTTTTGCTAGGGGGAGGGGTAGATGGAGTGCTGCTATAAGGATCTGATGTAAATAACTGATTCCTGACAGACTTTCAACCAATCCTCCTAACAGCCCCATTCACCCCTCTTTCAGAGCACTGATGTTCCCAGTTCCTGAGCCTTTTGAAGATTCTGCAGCCCCAAGTTGATTAGGTTCTCAACCTTCACTCTGGCCAGCCTATAATTCAGTATTTTCTTTTTTATAATCAAATTTGTTGGGCTTATATTGGTTAATAAAATTATACAGGTTTCAGGTGTACAATTGCATGTACATCATCTGAATATTGCATTGTGTGTTCACCACTCCAGGCCATGTCTCTTTCCATCACCATTTATCCCTCCTGCCCCTACACCCCTGTTTCCCTCTGGTAATGACTATACTATTGTCTATGAGCTATGTGAGGTTTTTTGTTTTTGCCTAATCCCTTTACCCTTTTCACCCAGCCCATCATGACTCAGTATATTCAGATCTCCTGAATTACTTACTCCTCATTCACTTGATTTTTAGATGCTATAATTTTGTTGCTGATGTCCTCTCTACTTTTCTCCCCATTCTTTGTGTTTAGGCCTAAAAAATCCTCTGTTGTCTGTTCAGTAGAGCTTTGGAAGGAGGTGAAAATACATATGTGCATTCAACCCACTATCTTTACTTGAAAACCCTAGATTCATTTTCCATATTTATACTTTAGTAGTTATGTGTCTTTGAGCAAGAATATGAAGATATTAAGACACTGTAGTATAATGAGATACCTTCTTTGGTTGTGAAAAGCACCTTGCAGAGTTCCTGGAACTTAAATGCATAGGTGATATTCCAAATATTTAATAAATATTATAACATGGACATTGACCACCTAGGTTCTCACTGGTTTTGTTTTCTTTCTTTCCAGACAGTAGGTCTCAGGACTAAAGGGGTTATTTTATATTTCTTATTTATTGCTCTTTATGCATGGCCTAGTGTCAGGATTAGTCAATCCCTATATGAATCTTACAGATATATGACTTTTCACTAGCCTTCTTGGTAACTCTTATATATTAATATTTTTTAAGGACTTTATTTATTCATTTTTAGAGAGAGGGAAAGAGAGGGAGAAAGAGAGGGAGAGGAACATTAGTGTGTGGTTGCCTCTCACATGACTCCCACTGGAGACCTGGTCTGTAACCCAGGCATGTACCCTGGTTGGGAATTGAACCACTGACCCTTTGGTTTGCAGCTCACACTTAATCCACTGAGCTACACCAGTCAGGGCTAGATTTATACTTAAGAAAAAAAATTATTCTTATTCAGTTTGGCCTCTATCATCATGGTTGTGATTTTTTAAATGCCAGACTTCTACACTGCCACCTCGTTAGGATGGGGTGATGCAGGTAGATATCAAAGGAACATTTGGGGATCACTGAGTCTTCTCCCTAGCCAGAGACTTGAGAGTGGGAATCTCCTTTGGATGGGGCAAAAGGTGATCACTCTTTCTCCAAATGGAGTGAAGAAATAGGTGAATTTGACCCGGAAAAAACATGGTCACTTCTCTGCCCGTTCATTAACACGCAAACTTTGAAAGAGCTTTAATGAGCAATACCAAGAAAAAGGTCTCAGTCAGTGTGATGTCCTACGTTACAGCTTTGGGCTTCACCTCCCAGTCTTTTCTGTGTAGAGCAGAGCACTCTATTCCCTTTAAGAGGTACTTTCTGTTCTAGTTCTGTTTTGTTTTTCTTTAAGATGTTCACAGTTGTACAAGTACCTTATACAATTTCAGTGAACCGTAGTGTGACACAGGTCAATACCTGGTTTGGATCTGATAATTTCTCAAAGTGCTTGCCCCATTAAAGTCACCCTGTGAACAATTCCATACAAAACTTATTTAAGGCTCCTTGGAAACTTAAGTACTCTGTAGGGATGGTGTCTAATCAGTTTTCTACAGCAAATTGACTCCCTTGAACCTTAGGAAGCATTGCAGCTTGCTGTTATAAAGTGAAATGGGAGTCCTTAGGGTAAATAGCTGTGGGTTGGGGAGAAGGTTCAGAGGTGCTGACCTGAGTTAGAAAATGCTGACTAATCCATCCTTCCCACCAGTATGTTAGCATGAAAATGCTCATGCAGGTGGAAGTGGTAACCGCAATGCCTGGGTTCCTTCTTCTGATGAAAACTCCAGAACCTTTAACTTATATTTTCTTGGTATTTTCTCTTCAAGGTAGAAAATCCTGTTAGGTTTGCAGATCATATTTTTAAAGAAAATTTAAGGTCTTTTTCCATCACTAGAAGAGTACATACTCATAGAAAAATTGCAAAGGCCTAGAGAGACAGAGAAATCATCCTCCTCCCACACTCTTAACCCACAGAAACAATCATTATGTGTATGTATTTTTAGGGTCTTTTTCTTTCCAAATAGAAGTTTTTGATTATTTGAAAAAATATAGTTGTAATCCTATTGCTTCTGAAATATAATTTCTTGTTTACCCTGCACATTTATCATAAGATAAATGCATTTTAATGATATTGCAAATTAAATATAAATATCACATTTAATCACATTTTAATATGCTATTGAGTAGATTATCTAATTATATTTTACTGTGAGATATTCAAGTCATTTTCAATTATTTCAAATTTAGAATATAATAAAGATAGCTTTTCATAATAGTGGGGAATAAAAAGGCTATTCTCAACATCATGCTTCCATAAGTTAGAGCCCACTTCTTACCTTATTTCTAAGTAAATTTCAGATGTATTAATGATTTCATGTTTAAAATGGTATCATAAAAAGGGTAAGAGAATATGAGGGTGAATATTTAAGTAATCATGATGTAGAAGGGTCTTTCTAAAAAAGAAAATAAAGTAGAAACCACAGGAAAATAATTGTTACATTTAAAGGAAAGTAGCAAAAAATTTACCTAAAAATATATTGGAAATTGATAATATGGCAAAAAGGTCTAAATTTGATATATAGGTTATTCACAACAGAAAAAAAGACAAATTTATTTAAAATACTCATTTATAGTAGTCAAAATTCATATAAATTAAAGTAAATGATGTACCATTTTTCTCATCATACTTAAAAATTTTAAATAATTAGAACATGCCATGTTGTTGTAAGTGTGGGAAAATACATGCTTTCAAACACAGAGAGAAGTTGTAAATTGGTACAACATTCCTGGAAATTATTTTGACAATATCTATCAAAGACGGTGAATATTGAATGCTTTCAAGAAATTCTTAGAACTTATTGTAAGGATATAATTAAATAAGTGTGCATAGATATTCATTTCAGTGTTCTACATAATCATGAACAATTGAAAACAACCCAAATGTCAGGGTTGTTAAAACTTTTTGGCATGACCATGTAATAGAAAGCCTTATAGGTCCTACATAGAAGGATGTAAATTGATATATAGTGTTATAGAGTTGAGTACAATTATTATATATTAAATGGGAAAACTAATACTGAAGAAAATATATGGTATTCTATTTTTGCTTATATTTATGTTTCTGATTACTTGGAAGAAAATCTTGAAGAATAGTCAAAAAAATTTTAATAGTGATTATGTGAGTCTTACCTCCCCAAATCTGTATTACCTACTTTTTCCCTCTTAGAATCATGTACTTCTTAGTCTGTACTTTTAAATAATAAAATATGAATAAATAATATTTTGATAAAAACTTAAATCCATATGTCCTTACATGCATTTATTATTTTTTTCCCTTAGGATAAATGACTAAAAGTGAGAAGGTTATTTCAAAAGAGGTGAATATTTTTGCACTCTTGACATATCTTGAAAATTGCCCTGTATCTCCATATCACTCCCATGGGCATTAACGTAAAAGTGCAATTTTCACCATACTTTTATTATTGGTAAATGGACTACTGGTAATGATGGACTTTTAAATTGTAAATATTTGTTAATCAGTCAAGTTTTCACTCTAGGAAATTTTTTCTTCAAGGGCATATTATAAAAACCATAACAACAGAACTTATATTGCAGGCAGTGGATCTTCAGATAATTGAGAAATAAAACTGATTTTTCACAAGCCACAAAATTGCAGCAGAATTACTATGATTCTTCCTTCCTTCCTCCCTTCCTTCCTTCCTTCCTTCCTTCCTTCCTTCCTTTTCTAAGAGGACATAGGGGTAGGCAAATTCACTGATATCTGTTTGTCATTTTGTTATTGTCTGCTTTTTCCACTTGAGCTCCCCCCTTTGCAGGATCTTATGCCTTTTCCTCTTCATTCTAAAGAATGAGTCAAAATTAAGGTGAAGGATATTTTATTGAATCCTATTTCTAGGAGGTGGTGTTTTCACTGTACTGACTAAAGGAATTTAAGATTGTGGACCCTGGCAGCTGTTGTCTGTTTTGATTATTCTTTCATCTTTAAATCACTCTTATACAGCTGGTGGGAGATGTGAATTCCATCTTGAGAAGATTTATATGGATTACATATCAAGTCTAGGCACTGGGACAAATCTTTCTTTCCTTTCTCTCTTCCTCCCTTCCCTTTCTTTTTTCTCCTTCTCTCTCTCCACCTTTCTCCCTTTATCTTATCTTGTACATGTTTCTTCTCTATGACTACCTTGATGTTATTCATAGTAGCTGTTCCTCATAGTTGCTGTTGGAACATACAGAGGATCCAGTTTGAGGTTAGGCCACATAGAAAGAAGCTAGGAAGGCTATTTGGCCTTATTTAGTTTATACTCAGTAAAAATGATTTCTCTCTGAGGTCTACATTGGCTGACAAGGGGATTACATTTGGATTGTAAGCAAAAGCCTCCAAGCTCTATTGAGCATTCATTTATCTAGCCTTGTCCTTTGGACAGTACAAGATTCACAGAAATCTTGGGAGCACTGGGCTGTACTGTTGTAGTAAAGAGTGTTAGCTACATGTGAAAGCCAGCACTCTTCTTCTTGGCACAAAGTTAGATTATACTTTCTGGCTCCCTTTATACTGAACTGTGGTCATATGTCTAAGTTCCAGCTAAAGCAATGTGAGTGGAAGGGATTAGTGTCACTCAGAGGTCATGCTCTAATAACCTCCAATTTGGGCTTCTCCATGAATTTTCTACTTCTAGTTGTTGGGAATGGACGCATCACTCATGGAGACATTGTGATCCATGAGTTAATGGTGCTATAGACTATAAGTTGCATAAAGAGTGTATAGCAATTCAGGAACACTCTCACATGATATATGACTTAATATCTATCTGTTCAACCATCCAGGGTCATGTTGCTAACTCGCTGCTAGGATGGCTCTTTAAAGTCTGGAGAAGGCAATGGCCTGTGGTAAGTAGATGACAAAGGCTCCATGGTGGGAAGGGATATCCAGTGTTTCAGAAGAGTGTCCATGCTGGAGTGACTATAAACCAAGCATGGTTGGTGGGAGAGTTCATAGTCTACTCTGTTACCAAAACAAGAAGAATTATGCAGGTGAGAGGATGACCAAGATCAATGAGAAAATCAATGGTGGCTGTTCTTTGTAGACTGAGACTGACCCCAGGAGAAGATATTACAGAATTAACTTCTGTATAGCAATGAATATGATAGGACCTGAAAATAGTAGATACTAGGTAGGGACACATAATCATCAGATAAATCATCAATTATCATAATGATTGGACGGTCAGAGTAAGATAGAAGGGGGCCTAACCTACAAAGAGCTGGTCACGACCAACAGAAGATGGCATCCCTCAGGGCAAATTGATGGGCAGACAATGAGAGAGTTGCTCATTTTATTCAAACAAAAGAAGTCAAAGATGAGTAATCAGGAAGGCGATATCAACTTCCTCAGGAGAAGTCGCAATCTTTTGTATGGTTCCTGGATGTGAACCTTTTTTTAAACCAGTAACTCAGTGACCAAAGGAGATACTATATCTCCAAGAAGAAGACTTGCAATGCCACAGTAAGTAGACACAATAATGATTCCTCTGTCCTTACTCAAAGGGACCTACCATCATTTACTTAGGTATCCATATGTGGAAGCAAAGGGTAATATCTAGCCATTTCAAGAACTGCTGAATATAGAGTCCAAGCTGGTGTTGATGCCAGGGACCCTTGTCATCATGCTCCCCTTGCATAGGTATCCAGATAAAATATGGAGCCCTGTTTGCTGTGGATGCACTGGTTCCACATATCCATGTAGTGGTTAATTCTCTGCCCCCACCAAAATGTAACTGGAATGAACATGCTTGAATGTTCATAGCAGAACTCCCACATTAGTTCCTTGGCCTGTGGACTAAGCTGTTCTTCAAGGGAAATCCAGATAGAAGGCTCTGGAACTCCCCTACTCCAAGGAAACATAATAAAACAAAATAACAGAAACCTTGTCCTTTGGAAGAATGGTGGAAATAGTGCGTATCTTAAAATCTTTACTGTTTTCAGGTATGGTGATCTCATTCTATTCACCATTCTCACTATAAGAAAGCAGACAGATCCTGGAAGATGCTAGTATACTGTGAAAAATTTAAGTAAGTACCAGTTGCAGTTGGCTGTGCCCCACACGGTATCTTTGCAAGAGCAAATTAATGCTGCGTCAAGACAGTACGTGTCCACTGACCTTGCAAACCCATGCTTTTCCACTTCTGTCCAAAAGAAGAAATGGAAGCAGTTTGCATTCACATGCACTGCACAACATTTTACGTTTATGATCTTGTCCCAGGACTATGCTAACTCATCGGGCCTGTCAGAATATAATCCAATGAGACCTGGATCATCTGAACATTTCACAGAATATCAATTTTAGCTGAACCAGTGGCATCATATTTATAGAGCCAGATAAGAAAGCCAGGACAAGTACTTGGGAAACATTCGTCTATGTAAGAAAAGGGTGGAAGATAAATCTTATGAAGGTTTAATGTCCTACCAAATCAATGAAGTTTTTAGAGGTTTATTATTCTGGGGCATGCCAGAATATCACATCTACATGAAGAACAAATTATTTCATTTTGGACTTGCCACAATTAAGAAGGAAGCATAAGACTTGGTAGATAACTCTCCATTCTGGAAGAATGCATTCCACACATATAGCTCTAACCCATTTGCCAAGTGATTAGAAAGATGTACTAGCTACAAATGAGCCCAAAGCAGTAAAACCCTCTGTATCCAATACAGGCTACAATGTAGGCAGGCCTGGCATTTGGGCTATTTATGGGATAGTTCCTATAGTGTGATACATATCTGTGATGGAAAAAATGATGCTGTGTGGAGCTTATGGCAAAATGCAGGAAAAAAATTCAGAGCATAGACCTCTAGTGTTCTGAAGCAAAATCAAGCCCTCTGCAGCAGTGAATTGCATACCATCTAATAAACTGTTCGTGCCATTCTACTGGGCACTGATAAAGGCAGAGCTCCTAACCACAAGTCATTAAGCAACCCTGAGAACAACACTCTCATTAGAAGCTGGGCTCTGTTCAAATTATATAATTGGATAGGTCCAACCAGGAATAGGGTCATTCTGAAGAGTGTTGTGCAAGAGTCCAGGAGTCATGTTGGAATAGAGCACTAAGAAAAATTGGCCGGAGCTGGCCAGGGCACTGACCAAGAACATTTTCTGGTCATGTTATAAGACAAGATTTATTATAAAATGAGAGTTCTATCATAAAATGAGCTAGTACATTGTCCTGGCAATATTCATAAATTACTGTCAATCTTCTAATTTCAAATGGATAGGATTATTTTTCTGCAAGTATTTTGAGACTTAATATTTTATGTTTTATTTAAGTTTTTTCCTTTTATTGGTTCTAGAGAGAGGAGAAGAGAGGGAGAAAGAGAAGAAGTGAATCACTGATGTGAGAAATAAACATTGATCAGTTGCCTCCTTCACAAGGCCCAACTGGGAACCAAACCCACAACCCAGAAATGTGCCCTGACTGGAAGTTGAACCAGCAACCTTTTATTCTGTGGGACAATGCCCAACCAACTGAGCCACACCAGCCAGGGCTCAGACTTAATATTTAAAATAACTGCACACACCATGAGACTGGCTCAGTTAAACCTCAGAGCTTTCATAAGCACTAGAGTGACACTGTGGGAAAGCCACTTTATGAGGCTGTTGGCCATTTCCTGACTATTTCTTTATATCCTCCCTTGAGAGTGGTTATCAGCAATTCCTGGTTAACCATGTACCTAGATTTAAACCATTTGTCTAAATAAAAGAAAAACTAAAAGTAAGAAAATGCTTGCTTCTAGGGATATTTCAAAGTATTTCTATTGGTGAAGGAATGAATGTAGGTGCAGAGGATATACCTCCTACTGCCTTGGGTTCACCCCTTTGAAAGCCGTGGATGGACAGCTCAGACTTACTGCACTCTGGGTATTGTGGAATTCTCTTGTTCCTTCTTTCCTTGTGTTTTTATCTTCTTTGAATTAGAATAGGCTTGCTCACAGAATGATAGATATAGCGGGTCAAGGTTTAGGGTGGATAAATAGGAATTTATAGTTTGGTCAGCATATGAGCATGCCAAAGATAGCATGTGGATTTAACTCAGCTCAGCAGCAGTTACAACACAGAATGGGAAAAAGGAAATTATTTTTATGTCCAACAGCATGCCTAAAGACAAAATGATTTATTGTGATGGTGATACTATAAATGTCTCAGAGAAAAGGGAGTTAATAATGATGCATTTATACTCTTAAAATCAGACTTGAATTCAGTGTTTCCTGGGGATTCCAGGAGCTACGTCTCATCAACATTCAAATTGAATTCATATCAGCATAGGAAAGTGTATCTGCCAACTTATTCCTACAAATTATCATATGTCTGCCCTCTATCTTATGGAATTCATCACCTAAAACTCCTATGTGACATATGGCAAGTCACACAAAGAATGAGAGAACCCTTGCCATGGCACAGTAGTGAGAATTGAAGTGAGAATTTTTAGCTAATTTTGCATTCTAGTCTCAAGTGAAAAAAATTACAAAATAATTTAAATTGACCCAAGTTCTTGATAATCTCTTCAGTGTGCTTATATAAACCTCTGTACTGTTCCATTAGAATAAAATCACTTGAAATTTATTTTCTGTTGAGGGTTCATTACAAATGATGAAATTATGCTTAAATACTATCACTAGACCAGACTGAATTATAAAATGGGTTTTTTAAGCTTCAGTGTCTAAAATAAATTTTTTTCAAATCTGTCAAAATGCCACAGGTTTGTAGCATGACTCCTGAGGAAGTCTATCTGACACAAAAACCCCGACTTCTGCATCTTTTGAATTTTAGCTGAATGTTCCATTCCATCACAGTTCTAGCTGTCTTTGTGTACTGAATGGCCCAACACCAATACACCAATAGCAAGGGCTGTAGCAATCGCTGCCCCTAGACTGATGGCTAGTAAGATGGCCAGGAAATTAATGAGGTTGTATATATATATATATATATCATATGAAGGGTACACACACACATATATATCCTTCATTGTGGTTTTATCTCCTTCATATATGTATGTATGCACACATATATATGTTTATATATAAATTGACTTATTCCTCATAAATTCTATAGATGCAACTATGAACAGTGGGTATCAGTATTTCCATGCTACAGGTGAGGGAACTAAGGCTAAATGAATTTAAAGAATTTTATCCCAAATATTATAGTCAGTAAGTGAGATTGGCAAATAACCCAAAGCAGATTTGCCTAACAATAAAACCCATGCTTACCATCATTGCACTGGCTGCTTGTTGTTCTCGTGGTGACATTTTCTGACACCTATACCATTATTCAATGTTTACCTGGAATTGTCTGAAAAGGTGTTAGAAAGGTACCCACTTACTTCCCTATTTCTTTTTAAACAAAGTCTCTGTATCCTTTAAGGTAAATGGTTTTGTAAAAAGATACAAACAATGAAAGCCAATATTTATTTAAGATATAATACATACAAAGGAAGATCTATATTCACTTGAGAGATGCACAATGTATTAGAAATAGCAAATCTAGGTGTGTCCTGGAGGTATACAGACCCGAGTTCCAATCACGGGTTTGCCACTTACTGGCTGAGAACCTTTGATAGTTTGGTCACTCACCAATTTGATCTCAGATTTATTCTTTGCATTTCCCTTGCTGTGTTCTGTATTTCAGCACACCGACTCCGGCAAACCGTGTGCATTTCACGTGCTCTTTTGGCATTTGGATTCTAGCTAGGTTCAACTAGTGGAGGGCCTTGGGAGAAGACTGCAACTGAGAGGAAGCCGGTTCTTTCCCTACCACTCTCTCTATTGTAAGCAGCACCCTACTGGTGGTTTCATCTCCTTCATAGTTCTCAGTTCCTGCAGGATAGTGGTTTTAGCTTACACTGGACCACCCCAGTACCTGGGTTCTGGTAACACCATCTACTCCTTGTCCTGCTAATCCTAGGACTGATGGTAGTAGCATCGTGCTACTCCTGAGCTTGGGTTTCTTCATTGTTTTCTATTTGCTCTTTCAGTTCCTCCAGACCCTTGATGAATAGTTCTGTGTGTTAAATATCTCTTATTGAACAACTTAATGTGGGGTTCTGTTGTGTTAACTGAACCTGACTGACATAGTATGACCAAACACTTTGCTGAGACTCAATTTTCTTATTTATAAAATAAGAATGATAATAACTACTTGCAAGTTATTAAACACTCAGTGCTTCCATTTTATCATGTGGAAATGTGCATAAGAATACTACTTACCTGGGAAATAAGTAACTCAACTGTTCTTAGAAATAAAACATCAAAATTCAGCAGTGTATCCTAGCAAACAAGCAGTCCAATATAGATCTGGGAGCATAGAATCAAGATGTGGAGGTGGGGTCAGGTTTCTAGTTCACTGCCATTCAGAGCCCAAAGCTGATGACAGCTTTGGTGTCCTCAACACGTAGCTTCCAAGGTTGCCTTGGAGATTATGTCCATTAGACTAACCAGAAAATGAAAGAATCATATGGGTGATTCTCATGGGCTGAGCCTGGAAGTGGTTTATATCACGACCACTCACAATCCACTGACTAACTCAATTACACTTCCTCATCTAATAGCTAGAGAAATGGGGGTACATAGTCTTGGCTAGTGTTAAAAAGGAAAAGAGAATAATTTTGGTGATCAGTTAGCAATTTCTGTCCCAGCTTCATAAGGATCATGAGGATTAAATTAGTTAATAATCTTGATTATTTAGAATAGTGCCCAGCACATAACTAGCATTATGGTAGTATAAGTATTACTGTTACTATTAGTATTTTTTTAATTTAATTTATTTTTTTATTGTTCAAGTACAGTTTTCTGCCTTTTCCCCTCACCCCAGCCTAGGCCTCCAGCCCTCTCCACCTCCCTCCCATTTCCACCCCACTGCTATTGTCCATGTGTCCTTTATAATTGTTCCTGCAAACCCTTCACCCTTTTCCCCTGGATTTCCCTCCCCTCTCCCCTCTGATCACTGTTAGCCTGTTCTCTATTTCAGTGTCTTTGGTTATATTTTGCTTGCTTGTTTGTTTTGTTGATTAGGTTCCTGTTACAGGTGAGATCATATAGTATTTGTCTTTCACCATCTGGCTTATACAAAGCAACAAACAACAAGTGTTGGAGAGGTTGTGGAGAAAAGGGGACCCTAGTTCACTATTGGTGGGAGTGCAGACTTGTACAACCACTATGGAAAACAGTATGGAATTTCCTCAGAAAACTAAAGATGGATCTGCCTTTTGACCTGGCAATTCCACCGCTAGGATTATACACTAAGAACCCTGAAACACCATTCCAAAAGAACCTATGCACCCCAATGTTCATAGCAGCACAATTTACAATAGCCAAGTGCTGTAAGCAACCTAAGTGCCCATCAGTACATGAATGGATCAAAAAACTATGGTACATCTACATAATGGAATTCTATGCGGCAGAAAGAAAGAAGGAGCTCCTACCCTTTGTGACAGCATGGATGGAACTGGAGAGCATTACTATTAGTATTAAGTAAAATTATGTTTACAATGAGTTTAGCAAAGAGTCTAACACATACACTCAAGAAATGTAATAAATGTATTATATCACTGTCACCATTATCATAGATATAACCATTATGTGAGAATTAAGATGTGAATATAAAATGTGGGCTTACCACTATCTTGGACAATAATTTTCTTTGTAATTTATAGTTTTGCATCTATGAAATGTAAATGTCAACTTTTAAATTTATGATGAAACAGATCATGGTAAATCATAGGGTACTTTGGACTATAATATGAGTTTGGATATGAAGTTGCCTACTGCAATATTTAGTATATGACACATACTAAAAATTTATTAAAGTCTCATCTCCTTCCATAAATTCCAGGGATAAGAGGAAGGTGGGAAGGACCCAAAGAGCAATAAGTCCATAATTATTGTCCATAATAATTATTATAATTATTATTGTCCATAATAATTATTATTAATAATTATTGTCCATAAAGTGGGATGCAACTGGAAGGAGAGAAGAACTATATCGCACAATATTCTACGTGCTTTGGCCTTCAGGGAAGATACATTCCACGTGTTGTGGAATGGAATTCCATTCCATCAGTTGTGAAGCAAATAAATAAACAAGTAAATAAATATATGTGTGTATGTGCGTGCATGTATACACATATATATGTGCAGATAGTGAGAAGTGCTGCAAAAAGTAGTAAAACAGAGGGAAGGTATTTATACAGGGTAATGGTGGTGGCAGGGGTTCTTCATAGAGTGTTAGTTAAAGCTTTCTGTAAAGATGCATATGAGCAAAGGTGAGTTCTGCGATGGAGTTGGTAATGAGGGGAGAGGAAAGTGAAGTGTAGGCTAATGTAATCTTATGGCTTTAGGATAAAAGCTGAAATGTAAGTGTGGCAAAATGTTCTGATTTTAATTTTTAGATCATCAGCGTTTACTGTCAGATTATCTTTCTCAAGACTAGAGATAGGAAAGAGGCCAACAGAGGGAACCATCTTTGAATCCTGAGAGACTTGACCAATGACAGGGATCATTCCCAGGATTAGAAGCAGAGCAATACTGGCAGATTTGACTCCAGATTAGTCCCTTCACAAGATTTTTTCTAGCACTTGGGGAATGGCAAAGCTGAGTCAGCTGAATGTGCTTGATGTGACCAGCATAGCAAATTGAACCAAGGATGTCAAAGAAAACAAATGGTATATGGGGAGGGATGTTCTGGAAATCTTTCTGTATATTGAATTGAAAACAATCATGGCTTGGATACCCCAAGTACTGTGATCTTGCCTGAATTTTATGAAAATTGTCAGGACCATGGGAAGAGAATGACAATGATGATAATAATAGAAGTCATGGACCAAAAATGGACTTTCATTGTTCCAACTCTTATTGGTTTCTTTGATGATATTGTATTTCTCCACTTGCAAATACTCTCTGATCCACAGGGCTGGCGTCTGGTAATGTGAAATTCAATTCAACAAATATTTGTTGACCTTTTAAAAAAGATTTTGTTTATTTATTTTTAGAGAGAAGGTAAGGGAAGGAGAAAGAGAGGGAGAGAAATATCAATGTGTGGTTGTCTCTTACACACTCCCCACTAGGGACCCAGCCTGCAACCTAGGGATGTGTCCTGATTGGGAATCAAACCAGTAACCCTTTGGTCCTCAGGCCTGTGCTCAATCACACAAGCCAGAGTTGTTGACCTTTTTTGTGTGTCAGACAGTGGTATACCTCTGGGAATGCAGCAAGGAGATTATATTGTGAGGAGTCAGACAACAGAAAATAAATATATCAGTAGAATGAACAATACATTAGATGATGATAAGTATTATAGAAAAAAAATAAGTAGTATGCGGTGTCATATTTTTAGTCAAATGATTATGGAAGACCTCAATGAGAACATAAAATATAGGTAAAGACCCTAAGAAAATGAGGAAGCAAGCACTTAGATTCTTGGAGATAGATCATCCCAACAAAGAAAGCGGAATGGGCAAATATCCTAGTATAGGACTATACCTGGGGATTTTATGGAATGACAAGAAAGCCAGCATGAGAGTGAGAAGGGCAGAAAAGGAGATGATTAAGAGAAGTAATTGAGAAGAATGGGTGGTGCAGACCAAGGGGTAGCACCAGTTCTACAGGACCTTGGAGGCCACTGTCAGGATTTTGGCTTTTAGTAGGAATGAAATACAAAGTCATGCAAATGTTTTGAGAGGAGGAATTATGTAATTTAATTTATATTTTAATATAGCACCTTAGTTGCTATTTGATAATAGAATGAAATAGGGTGTTGGGAACTGCCCCGCCTGGTTTCAGAAGCTGTAACCCGCCATGGCTAAGGCTGAATAAAAGACCTTTCAACCTGCTTGGCCCCAGGTGGATAACCAGTTAGCCAATGAGGGGTAAGATTCCTGAAGGGAGGGGAAACCTAAGACAGCTGTGCACAGTAGTGATGGGACCATCAGGGAAGGACTTGAGAGACTATAGAAAAAGAAGATGATGGAACATTACCCCTAGGCTTTGACATAACCTGAGTCCTCATTCTTTCTGTAAAAAGTCTCCTAATCTCTTGGCTGCCCAAATCCCCCACCTGACTTACACCTGAAACAATGCTGGAGGTGGGTGTGGCCCTGTGCTGGAAAGGGAAGGTTGCGGGGGGGGGGGGGGGGGGGGGGGGGGGGGGGGGGGGGGGGGGGGGGTTGGGGGGGGTGGAGGGTGGCATCAGGGGAGATCAGGCCTAAGAAAGAATTCATAAAATCCTGTGAAACCTGCTTTGCTAAGAATGGCCTCAATTCAAATGATAAGTGTCCAGACATAAAATGAGTGTGTTTCCCAAAGTTTTATGGCCCCTTGGCTCTCTGACCCTGACTCAGAATAAACCCTCAGAGTTCATTGAATGTTATCTATTGTTTGATCCTTACTACCTAACAATAACTGATGAGCTTTAAGTACATGCCCTGTATTCCTGTGCAAACTAAACCCAATAGAAGCCCATTCATTGAGGAACAGCCTCAAGGCCCTTCTCCTTTGAGAGATTGGCAAGCTTTCCTTCCCAAGCAGGTCAGGTCTTGGTAGACTTGTTTTCATCCATAGCAGATGGGGGAGTGTGTTGCTCTGTGGGTGGAACCCCCCTCACAATAGGGCACAGGTGGGAGCAAAGAGACTGGTTAGAAGAGTACACCTTCTGCTTACTAAGTCCTGTTATATCTGGGGAGTCAAATTAAAAATACGATTTTTTACAAGTAGAAAATCAGAACAAAATAAAACAGTTGGATATGGATGGTATAGGCCATGTGGTACCCAGAGAATGGTCATTATTCCAGAGCACACAGTTTCATGAGCAAAATGCAAAATTTTCATATAATGTCACGTCTCTCTCTTATTCCCCCTCTCTTCCCCACCCTCACTTCCCCCTCCACTCTCCATGTGAGTATAAATTCTGACAAATGTTGCTTTCTAATCTCTGGTTTCTTATTTCTAAAAACACATGCTAATCAACATCTTATATCTAGTTACAAAATTTCTTTATGATAGGCATTTTCTGGTTTTTACATGTGTTCCTTTTAAAATGGATTTCTTTGTTTTTAGGGGCATTCACTTGTCTCCTTGTCAACTGAAGAAAACATGCCAACCTGTCAAATAAGATAATCATATCTTATTTCTTATATTATTTCCAAGAAGGATTAATGGTATCTACTTATTTTCACATTATATTCAGAAAATGACATTTTTCTATCCTGTCTCTTGATTCTAGGAGTTTTCCTAATTGGAGCCCTGTTTCCCTGTATTATCTGTATAAAAATCTTGATTCCTGGGAAACTATCTAATGTTTAATCTTAGAAAAGGCCCAGTAATGAACAAAAGATTGACATAGTAATTGTTGTTCCAATGGGAAAACCATTCAAGGGGTGAGGAGTATGAGTTTCTCTGGTTTCATTTCAATACTTGCAATCAAACTTTTAATTAAAATTAGTCACTCAATTGCTTTCTAAATTATTCTGGTGACTTCATTAATCTTCTGTGATGAGCTACCTCTGTAATATTTAATATTCTGACAAGACAAGCCCCATATTGTCAAGAATGAGTCAAATTTTATTCAGCCCTCCGATATTTCTGGACACTAGGAATCTGTTGCTTTTCTTGTATGATCAGGTCATATTTTCAGACACAGTTCATGTCCTAAATAGACTGAACACTTGTCTAACATTTAAACTCCCAGAGGGCAGATACCAGTGGCAGCTACAATGCATTTTAGCTCACTTGAGGGAGTACTAAGGGGAGGTGATAAAGCTGCTCATCAACTCTCTCAGTCACTCAGCTGGAACTCCTGTGGTTTTGAGGGTGAAGAGGCTATTCTCAGAGGTTAGTAAGACCTCTTTTATCACTGAGATGAGAGTTGTCCTCGTGTAGGTATTTTGTGTCTCAAGGACAATGTTTTTATAACACATCCAGAAGTTGCTTTTCTCACATAACCCTGTTCAAGTGAATGCCGTCTATGATCCCATCACGTTCCTAATCTTTATTTCCAGTCCCATCCCTTGTGATCCAGACTTAACCACCCATGCAATTATTCTATGCATCATTTGAATAATTAAGAGTCAGGTCCACTTAACATGTTCAAAAGTAATCTCATTATTTTTACTTCAAAATATGCTTGTTCTCCAGGGATCTCAGTTATCCTTGTCAGAAAGTTGACAATCCTTTCTCAATTCCTTTCTTCACCTTCCACATTCAATCAATGGCTAAGCTGTGATCTTTCTTCGCTGTGACATTTCTCTGTCCTCTTCTTTACTTCACTGATGACACTTCTATTCAGGCCATCATCTTCCCATGTGGGTCTTAATGACTGCCTCTGAATGCCCCTCTCCCCTTCCTAGTACTAATGTGAATCTTGTTCATATGTATACCCCACTTCTGTAGGGCCTGACTGATTCAGGGAAAGCTGATCTACTTCCCAGTTTCTGGAGTAGGTCTGATAAATCCAATGGTAATTCTATATTTCTTACCCCAGTGATGGGTTCAGGAACCTTGGTTTTCATGTTCTATAGACAAAAGTTTGGATTAAGATTACATGATCCCTTTTGCTAATGAGATGAAAGGGGATGATTTATAGAATATTATAGTGATGATATAAAATCTGGATCCATTTGCCACTATAAGGGAAACCAGCCAGAGGGTGAAACATAGCCAAGGGAAAAGAAAAAAATAGATACAGAGAAAGCCCATTAAGTCATACTTGAATCTCACCTTCCTTCGTTACTTTCTTTACATGAACGAGTAAGTTTATATATTGATTAACTGATCCTGTTAATCAATATGTAAACTTACTGGTTCCTGTAATAATAGGACTTTCTAGCATTTCACAACACCAATGTCCTAACTAATATGTCTTCTCTTGCTAGCTTTATGACAGACATCTCTCTGTCTCTGGTACATACCCCTCCAGTTGCCCACTCACTGTGCTGGCAGGATGATCTTTCAAAAAGTCCCACAGATCTAGTCATGTGCTCCCTACTTAATCCCCTACCATGGTAGCCTATTATCTACAGAATAAAATAAACCCCATCAGCATGACACACAAGGTTTCATGTTACTGGATTTCTTTCCCTGCTATCCCAGTCTCATATCTCATTTCTTCCCAGAGTGAGTGGATTCTATGCACAACCCCGCTTAAATAATTTTGACTCCTAGAATTGAAAGTCTTCATCACTTACCTCTTTGTATTTGTGTGTGCAGCTTCCTCGTTGCAGAATTCAGCTAATTCCAGCCTATTCAGTAACCACCTACTGCAAACCTACAGTGCACCTGAATATATGCAGTGTGCTGGCAAAACTACTCCCCTTGTTTGCCTGTAAGGTTCTGCTGTAAAACCTCTCTGATGCTCAGAAAACTTTGTACTTTCCCTGTTATTTTATGCCCCTCCTTGTTTGCACATATCACTCTCTTTCAATGGTTTATTATAATTGGTCTCTTCTTAGTTCTGTCCTCAAAGGCCAAGAAGTATTTCTTATTTATCTCCATATTTCTAGTTGCTAATATTGATATTGGTATAAGTTTTTTATGGATTTGAGTAAACAGAGAGCCTGATTATTCAAATTGGGAGCTACATTAGATATCAGTTAATCCTAAAGTTCAATGACCTACTGCTAATGAAAAAGGGCTCTCAATACTTGGTTTCCATTCAACAGGGGTCATAGCAAGTGAAGGAACCATGAGTGCCTGGCAAGCACATGCAGATGCAAGTGACATCCTCATATAAGCTCAGCCAATCACTGTCAAAGGGGAAAATGGGGCCTGTTTTGCCAACACTTGAAAAAACCCACCATGCATGCCAATACACTAGGTGGATCTCACATCTGTGGGCTAGATATGTCAATGGCCAGATAGTTAGCATCCTTGGATTTATTCCAACCCCTTCATTTAATAGGTGAGGTACAAAAACAATTTTCCCCTGAGAGATCTCTCAGTCCAGAGTGTGTACCTCTCCTGTGTGCTCTCATCGCCCTCTGTGTCCTTAACTCAGTGTCTCCTCCTTCGCAGTTCATGTTCCCTGAGTACAGAGAAGGCCCTTTCATCTTTCACAGGACCAGGTACTGAGTTAGTGCTAGTAGGTACTCCTCGAGTGAACATCGAAGGGAAATTATGCTCCTAGCAGACAGCATTTGAGGGGTTTTTTAAAAAAAGATTTTACTTATTGATTTTTAAAGAGAGGAAGGGAGGGAGAAAAAGAAGGAAACAACAATGTGTGGTCCCCTCTAGCACACGCCCACTACTGGTGGCCTGGCTCACAACCCAGGCACGTGCCCTGACTGGGAGTGGGACCAGCAGCCCTTTGGTTCACAGGCCAGCACTCAATCCACTGAGCCACACCAACCAGGACAGCATTTAACTTTTGATATCATCACCACCTTTAACACACAGATTTGTAGATTCACCTCATAGGACATTTAATAAGAACTTTTTTTGCTGTCTGTTTTGCTCTTGTTGTGCTCAGATAAGATCATATAGTGTTAGATTAACAATGTAAATATTAATCATTTAGTTTTGGGGGAGAATAGACCTTGTGAGAATCACGAGAAGCATTCTCAGTCCTTGCCTTTTGAAGATAAAGACCTAATGTTTTTGCAGTAGTTTGGTATAGTGTGCTGGTTAAGAACATAGCTTTCAGAGTCAGATATATTTGGGTTACAATCCCTGCTGTGATAGGCAAAATAGAGGCCTTTCAAGAAGAGTCATACACTAACCCCTAGAACCTGGAATAGGTTAGGTTACCTGGCAAAAGGATTTAAGGTTGCAGATGAAATTTTGGTTGCTCGTCCATTGACTTTACCATGGGGAGATTCTCCTGGATTTTCTTTGTAGGATCAATATAATCATAAAGTGTCCTTATAAGTAGGAGAAGGAGGCAGAGAGCCAGAGTCAGAGAAAAAGATGTGATGAAAGCAGACATCAGAGTGATGAAGCTGCTGCCTTTGAAGACTGAGGAAGGAGACCAAGTTACATGGGCAGCCTCAAAAAGGTAGAAAAGATGAGGAAATGGGATCCTAGAGCTCCCGGAAACATATGCAACAACCCTGTTGACTTCTTGATTTTAATTGTGCAACTTTTGGAATTCTTATCTCCAGAACTTTAAGAAAATAAGTTAATGCTTCTTCCCTGGCTGGTGTGGCTTAGTGGATTGAGTGTCAATCTGTGAACCAAAGGGTCACCAGTTCCATTCCCAGTCAGGGTGTATACTTGGGTTGTGGGCCAGGCCCCCCCATAGGGGGCACACAAGAGGCAACTGCACATTGATGTTTCTCTCTCTCTCTTTCTCCCTCTGTTCCCTTCTCTCCAAAAAATAAATAAATAAAATCTTTAAAAACATTACTGTTGCTTTTACGACATTGCTATACAACATGAACACATACTTAGTAGCAGCTTCTAAGTATGTGTTTATGTGTTATAGCAGCCATAGAAAAATAATACACTAGCTATGTTACTTTGGGAAGATTACCAAACCTCTGTGAGACCTACTTGTATGACACAGTAAGTCGTCAACCAGTAAAGAGCAACTTCATTGTTATGATTGTATCATATAGCCAATACTACTGGACTAGCAATAGTTTTAATGGGGCATAAGACCCTGTGTTTATCATAATTAAGGTCAACCTTGATTTTCCTGTTTTCATGGCACTATCAACCCCCAGAAGCTCTGGGCGGAGAAATCTGGCTGACACATGGCAAGCACAGCTGAACACCCACTGCACTGCACGTTGCCACGTTAACTGACTGAGGTTTCTGCCAGAAATATCGGTTGCCTAGTTAAGGGAGTGTTTCTGCTTTGGAAGCCTAGGCAACTGCATATGTGAAAGTTTCTGGTTTCTTGGGATTGCAAATTAAATGTCAGGGAAGATAGCAATGCTGTAAAAGGATTCTAAGAAACAGTGCAATGAATTAGATAAGGAGAAAGATTCTTGTTTGGCTCAGGAAGCCCTTCCATTGAAGCCATTAATGGATACGCCTTAAATGATAGCATCCACCTTATCCTCAGTTCCTTACACATCATGATGAAATTGAGGTTGTGCTGAGTGGAAGCCAAGTACCTTTCCTCTGCTGCATAAGATCAGGAATCAATAAGCTGAGTTTGTGCCACTGACAAGTTAGTTAACTTCTCTTTGAGATACATTTCCTCCTTTGTACCATGGCACAAATAGAATAATAAATAGCACTGTGAAATTTAAACATGCTTATGATAACTAATATTTATTGGTTGCTTACTATCTGCAAGGAATTACCCTAAGTACTTTATATGTAAAATCTCATTTTGTCTTCATAGCAATACCACAAGACTATGCAACTTCACAGATGAGAAAACTGAGGTGTAGTGAGATTCATTTCCCAAGGTCATGCAGCTAATAAGGAGTGAAAGCATCTGTCCAGTGTGCTCACATGCCTCTCTAAGATTTGGTGTGTGGCATGGTAGTGGCTCAATAAATGGGAGTCATTGATATATATGTACCATGCAGGCTGATTGTTAGAATTAAGTAGAAAGTCTTTAGAATTTTTTTTTAAAAAGCATTTAAATAGATTCAGTAAGTGTTCCCCCATCCACACCCTCCTGGACTCCTAGCTTGTCTGGGTTTTAACAATGGCCTCCTAACTCTCCTTCTAGTATCGTATTCCCTGATCTCAGTAGGCCATGATAGTGGGCCTTCTAGAACACGAACTAGAGGATGCCATTCCCTGTCTGAAAGTATGTATACAAAACATTCAATTCTTACATAGTATTATCATGAAAATCTTTCAACACGATGTGGTTAATGGCCCATCTATTCAATCCTGTCGAGAGAGAGCCCCATGTCCACAAATCAAGGCTCTGTCAAAACACTTACTGTGCCCTCATCAAATTTCATTATTCTTTTGCTGAGCACATTTGCACAAGTTATACCCAGAATACCATTGCTTCCTTTTACTGCCAGGTGATTTTATGCCCACCTTCAAAAATTCATGACTGGATGGGTGCACAGTTTTTAATGAGCATTGCATGAATCATGTAAAATGGCTGTCCTGCAAATAACATCTTTGCAGAAAGAAAACACGTTGACTTTTATTCAGTGTTCTTTGGTTTGCTGGATCATCCAAATTCCCTCACTCCACACCCTGTCCCTTGCCTTATTCATGGGAGCTCCCTTGCCCACTTCCTATATTGTCTTGATCTTTCTGCTTGATATACAGTTCAGGCTTTTCTGACTCCAGGGTCCGGCTTCCTTCCCAGTGATTTCATTGTTTCCCTTATTTATGGAAAACCATCATGGTAACATCTCTCCAGGCTTCCCCTTGCCTCAGGACCTTCCCTTACCAAATACTGGAGGTTAGGACCTGGCACCAAGAGTAACCTTTGGAGAAGCCTTTTCTGACCTCCCCAAGAACAGTAGTGCTCTCTTCTCCTAGCTCCAATAGAGCCAGTTCATGATGTTATTATTGTGTTTGTCTTGTTGGGGTAACAATTATGCACTGAATTTAAATTAAAAAAATTGAGTTTAGAATAAACTAGGCCTCTGGACAGTAGGAAGAACATTCTAGCTACTCTTATTCTACTTAGTCTTGAGTGAACCACTGAACCTTCTCTTAATTTTACTTTCTAAATTAAAAAGAATGGATATAACTATTCCTCAGAGTTATGAGAATTAGAGATAGTGTATAAAAAAAGGAACTAGAACAGTATCTGGTACATAGTAAGAACTAACATTTGGTAGCAAATGTTACTCTTTCAGTTCATAGAGAGATTGGACAGTTTGCTCAAATGGAGATGAAGAGGAAGAAGATATAAGCTTTTGCCTTTGTCAACCCATCTAGGGACCACTACAGACTCAATATTAGCTACAGCATTAGCCCTAATTGCCAGAGTCAGAGGTAAATGTTTAG
Source organism: Carollia perspicillata (assembly GCA_004027735.1). Classification (NCBI taxonomy): domain Eukaryota; kingdom Metazoa; phylum Chordata; class Mammalia; order Chiroptera; family Phyllostomidae; genus Carollia; species Carollia perspicillata. The sequence goes on from PVKM010001823.1 coordinate 53,266, forward strand.
AGTTGTAAATTTGCCTCTTTGTCATTGAATCTAGTAGCTGGTATGTCTAGAGTGAATCCTGGGCATCTGTCAATCAACTGACATTCAGCCTTTCCCAGCCCATCTTTGTGGCGGTAACTGCTCACTCTGCTGTCCAGGCCATCCTCCAACCTATTTTGTTACCTACATAGTAGCTGATTCCTATTTTGGAAATTGCCAACTTTCTTCTCTAAGGGCCAACGTGGTCCCTTCTGGGTCTTGGCTGAGGTCTCCCATAAGCCTGTATTCACCCCTTGAGCACCATCAGTTGGACTATTGCCTAGGGAGAGCACAGCCCTACAACCCAATTTGGTCTTCCAGTCCTGGCTTCATCCCACTGCTCACCTATTGGCACTGCTAAGATTCTGTAATTTCTTGCAATTCAGAGCTCACATGAGTTATGTGAGGGGATGTTTTCACAAGGGTAGAAAGACTGATGACAAGTAGCTAAATTCTGATGTTCTATTCCTTCTTTCTCAAACCAATTTATGAATTCTGGTAATGCACTTATTGGCAAAGCTTCTTCATTCTCCTTAATAAGCACTATTTCTGTGTGCTCAGAGACTATCACTACATCTTGCAAGAAGGGAAGCTGTTTGATCAAACTCCTTAGACTGCTTGTTTCCTTCAAATGCCTTTTTAAAAATTTAGAGAAGAAAATGTGTATCCTCTGAGACCTAGACACTGGTACAAACTCTTAGTTTGAAAATAACTTATAGCAAGTATTGTTCATTAATACCATCCTTAAAGTCTACCTGTACCTAAATTCTACTGTCAAATGAGGTTTTGTGGCAGAAAAAATTTATAAAAGTGCCTTTATGTAATGGAAAGGGATGTAACTACTAAATCAAAAGCAGTGGGTGTTCACCCAGGCCCACCTTTTCTTTTCTTTCTGAGGGTATCTTTGAATGAAGCAGAGGAATTCATCCTTTGCCACGCTTTTCAATGCACAAATTGCCTCTTCCTGCTGTACCAGATAGCAAACCTCAAGTCAGGGACCAGATCTCATCTGTAGAAATCACATTTCTCCTTCATTTGTAAGTCAGTTGAAAATTGAAAGGAAGTTTTTTCCTCTGAGTACCAAATTCTCAAAAACTTTAAAAGGTAGTTCTTTGAATGTTTTTCTAGTGAATTAAATGAACTGGAATATGTGACTTATAATTGTTCAAACAGTTTAAGAACTGAGGGAAACTATGAATAGTTAAAAAAATGACTGCGGAATTAAGTAGCCAAGTATAACAATAGGGATGGGCAATAATGCAGTCCTATAATAGATTTATAAGGCTATGCTTGGGAACTCTCCCTCTATACCTTGCTTTTTTCACTCTTATTCTGCACTTTAGATAGTATTGGATGTTGTTTTCTACCTGCAACTACTTTGAATTTTGAATTCATATTATCATTCCTCACCTTTAAAAGATAAACTAGTTTATCTTTCTTGATGTCTTTGAATTCCTGATTCCAGGAAAATAAGGGTTATCTTCGAATCTTCCTTCTTCCATCCTTTACAATCAGTTAATCAACATGTCCTGCCAGGTTTGCATTGGAATGTTTCTCTGGTTCATTCTGCTGCTACCACTGCGAGATGCACAGGCTCTTCCAATCCCATCCCGGTGCTCTAGTTCAGGGGTCAGCAAGCAACTGCCATAGCCAGCCTGCCGACTCTTTTGGTTAATAGAAGTTTTATTGGGATATGGCTTTGTTCATTTCTTTACATATTATCTGCGGCTGTTTTGGTGCTCCAATGGCAGAGCTGAATAGTTTCAAAGCCTAAAATATTCACTATCTGGTCCTTTACAGAAAATGTTTGCTGGTCCCTGTTTTAGTTCGTGCTCTCATACCCTCTCACCTGGGAGATAATTGTAAACTGCCTTCCAATCGATTTCCTCGTTGTTAGTCACTCTAACACCAGTCAACCCACCATGGTGATAACAAAATCCATTTCTATCTCAACCCCTGGCCAATGCCTTCTAATTCTCCTTTCATTTGGGCACAAGTTTAGGCACTGCAGATAACAATGGTGAGCAAGGAATAATAGATTCTTGCCCTCACAGCTTTTGTTCTTTATTCTAGAAGAACAGCTAGGCAATTAATCCAGCAATGAAATAGCAGTGTGGTCTGTACTGTAACAGGCATGCTTATCGAGACAAACTGGTTTATTATACTAGTTCCATTCCATACCAACTGTGTGACTGTGAGAGATTTACTAGGGTTTAGCCTCAGTTTTCACATCTCTACTCTGGTTCTGGTGATCAAATGAGATCAATCCATGTTGGATACATGGCCTTGTATGAGGCATGCACTCAATCATATTAAATAATAATTTTTGGGAAAGAATAGTTCTTTGGGAATACTGATCAGGAAAATATAAGCTGGTCTTAAATGTCAGGGATTGGCTGTTAGGACTAATGTTTATATTGAGTTTTCAAGGCTGTTACTAATAGGAAGGGAAACAGTCTTGGGGCAACAGCATACAGTATACATAAAGAATTGGAGGGGGAATTTTCCTAATTCCCTAAATGTTAAATAATTGCTGTCATTTCTTTGCTCTCCAAAGTACTTTGTTTATACTGCTAATATAGCTATTATTGCAACTTCTTAAAGTTATAATTTTGAGGGTAGATATTTTTGTCTTTACGTTCCCAACTTTCCTGGTTTTGAAGAGGGAGGTAAAGGCCACAAGACAATGAATGCAGGAAGCCTCTAGAAATTAGAAAAGTCCAGAAAACAGATACCTCTCTACAGCCTCCTGAAAAGAGCAGAGCATTGCAGACATCCTGATTTTAGTCAGTGAAATCTATGAAACTTCTGGCTTATAGATAATATAAATCGATAAATTTATATTGTTTAAGTCACTAAACAATATTTATGTTATGACAGCAATAGAAAACCAATACACTACTTTTCTTGGCACAAAATGATTTAAAATTTTATGCAAAGAAATGATTAAGGGCTATATTTTATCATCCCACTGGGAAGAATTTTAGAATAGCAGAACTCAGAACAAAATACATTTAGTGTTGATTTTGGCATATCAGCAAGACTTCCTGTAACAGTAAATAATTTTAAGAGTGAATTTAATTTAGGTTTATTAAAAATGTGATTGCATATTAGGGTTGGGAGTTATCTTGTGACCAAAAGTAGAGAATAAAGAGAAGAAAAAAAGAAAAATAAATAAAAGAAAAAACCTTTAGACTGTGTACTATTAAAAAGAAAGAGCAGATTTAAATATTTTAGTTTTTTAATTATTGCGAAGGAAGCAGCTTGAATGCAAAAATAATCAAGCAGGAAACATCTTTTATCACTTCTTTCAATTCCTGATCTTTGTGTTGAATTAATTCAATGGGAAAGTTTTTCTTCTCTCTATGCATTATCTAAGCAACTATTTCAGCTTTAAAAAACAATACAAATAGGCTTCATGGAGATCTTGCATTCATTTATGAAAATAATAGACAGAACTGAATTATTTATAAAGCCAATTATTTTTACAAAGACAGTGAATGACAAGTAATGGTGAAGAAAGGCTTTGCTGCTAATATAATTTTTAAAAAATTGTGGAGAGCCCTAGCAGGGTGGCTCAGTTGGTTGGAGCATTGTCCCATACACCAAAAGGTTGCAGGTTTGATGCCCAGTTAGAGCACATACCTGGATTGCATGTTCGATCCCTGGTCGGGGCATGTGTGGGAAGCAACCAATCAATGTTTCTCTCTCACATTGATATTTCTCTCTCTTTCTCACTTCCTTCCTCTCTCTTTAAAAGCAATAAACATATCCTTAGGTAAGGATTGTAAAAAATGCGCAGAAACCTGTGACAGGGTTTTAAAATTTAACAGTATATCTGCAGTGAATTAATAGAAACCCTTAAAAAGAGGTCCGACTGTAATGTTAATCATCCTGGGAAAGCTGAAGGCAAGTCCAGTATTACATTATTACCTGCATAAGGCCATGGGGTTTTCATAGTTCCCAATGGGAATTTGATGTGTAAAAATCATTCGTAGCCTAGAAAGTTTAGGCAGAGGCTCATATTCTTTTTCTTGGAAAAGATGAAGTGCTGCCAAACAACAAAAGGTGAGTTTCTGTGGATATCTTAATGTTGGGTCACAACAGGCAAAGGCAAAGAAATGCTTCTCATGGGCTGGCCCTAGCCCACATTTTCCAGTTTAGCATTAATGTGTAAAAGAGGTCAAAGTAGCCAAAAAATTTGTAATAACTTCCCCTTGCTCTTTCTCATCTTCCTTTTCTTAGTAAAAGGGGAAAAAATAAAAAGATTTCATAATTTTCTCAAAATATACATCTTATGTGTATGGTATTCAAAGCTTAAATTATTCCAAATGAATGGTTGAAGGTAGTAGAATATTTTCTTTTTCTTTTTTAAATTATATTTTATTGATCATGCTATTACAGTTGTCCCGATTTTCACCCTTTACCCCAATCCTACCCAGCACCCCCCACTCCCTCAGGCAATCCCCCCTTCATTGTCCATATCCATGGGTCATGTGTATAAATGTTATTTGGCTACTCCATTTCCTATACTGTACTTTATATCCCCATGGCTGTTCTGTAACTACCTATTTGTACTCCTTAATCCCCTCACCTTTTCACCCATGGCCCCACATCCCATTACCATCTGGAACCATCAAAATACTCTCCGTAACCATGATTCTTTCTCTGTTCTTGTTTGCTTAGTTTGTTTTTTAGAATCAATTCTTGATAGATTTATGTTTGTTGCCATTTTATTGTTCATAGTTTTGATTTCCTCCTTTTTCTTAAATAAGTCCCTTTACCATTTCATATAATAATATTTTGGTGATGATCAACTTTTTAGTTGTTTCTTGTCTGGGAAGCTCTTTATGTGCCCTTTGATTCTAATGATAGCTTTGCTGGGTAGAGCTCCTTGGCTGTAGTCCCTGCTTTCATGACTAATATTTCTTGCTAATCTCTTCTAGCCTGCAAATCTCCTTTTGAGAAATCAGCTGATAGTCTTATGGGAACTCCCCTGTAGGTAATTAACTGCTTTTTTTCTTGCTGCCTTTAAGATTTTCTCTTTATACTTCACCTTTGACATTTTAATTATGATGTTTCTCAGAGTAAGCCTGGTTGCATCTATCTTGTTTGGCACTCTCTGTACTTCCTAGACTTGCATGTGTATTTCCTTCTCCAAATCAGGGAGGTTTTCTTCCACTGATTTTTCAAATAGATTTTTAATTTCTTGCTCTTTCTCTTCTCCTTCTGGCACCCCTATAATGAGAATGTTAGACCTCTTGAAGCTGTCCCAGTGGCTGCTTATACTATCCTCATTTTTTTTTAAATTATTTTTTTATTCTTATTGTCCTAGTTGGTTGTTTTTTGCTTCCTTAGGTTTCAAATCATTGATTTGATTCTTGGTTTCATCCACTCTACTGTTGTTTCCCTGTAAATTGTTATTTATTTCTATTAGTGTATCTCTTTCTGACTGGATCTTTTTTTTTCTGTTGAGGTTACCCATTAACTTCCTGGAGCATCACTATAACTAGTTTTTTGAACTCTGCATCTGAAAGATTGCTTATCTCCATTTTGTGTAGCTCTTTTTCTGGAGTTCTGATCTGTTCTTTCATTTGGACCATGTTTATTTGTCTCCTCATTTGGGCAGCCTCCCTGTGTTTGTTTCTGTGTATTAGGTAGAGCTGTTTTGACGCTATGTCTTGGTAGTATGGCCTAATGTAGTAGGTATCCTGTAGGGTCCAGTGGCACAACCTCCTCTATCACCCAAGCTGGGTACTCAAGATACATCCTTCATGTGGGCTGAGTACACCCTCCTCTGGTAGTTGAGCCTTAATTGCAGTTTGCAGATCAATGGGAGGAATGTACCTAGGCCAGTCAGCTGCAAGGATTGCTGTGACCAGTTACCACCAACCTCTGCCCTCCATGGAGGATCAGCTGTGCAGGGACAGGGTAGTGGTCTTCTCATGTGATGTGTAGCTGTCCACTGGGTACTCAGACTCTGGGGTTTTTGGGTGCTACAAGCCAAGGTCAGCCCCCACCTATGTTTTGCCTGGGAGCATTCTGCTTCAGCTGTAAAGCAAGCTGAGGTGGCTGCTGCTTGTGATGAGCTTGGAGATCCTCAAGTGAAGCCAAGCTGTGAATCTAGGCTGATCGATACTAGTGCTGGACATGGGGCTCACTGAGGCCAGCTGTTGCTTCTTTGAGAGGATTTAGGACAGGGGTGCCAAACTCATTTTCACTGGGGGCCACATCAGCCTCATGGTTCCTTCAAAGGGCTGAATGTAATTTTAGGACTGTATAAATGTAACTACTCCTTAGTAGTTAAATGAGAGCTCGGTGCTGCCGCTGGGTAGAAACAAGGTGCTGGGCCGGATCTTGGGGGCCTCAGGTTTGCCACCTGTGTAAAATTTAGGAAGTTGTAGAGTATGGGCTAAGACCAGCCATTCATATGGGAAAGCAGCTCGGGTGGACTGGTAAGTTGGGTGGTGTGAAGTCTCTGGGGATCTCCAAGGCAGGTCAAACAGTACTGATGGAGTCTCAGATATGGCACCAGCTTGCTAGCTCTGTGGCTCTGTGGTGGGAGAGGGTTTATAAAAGGGACAATAGCCTCTATTTGCCCTGATGCCAGATACATCAGCTCCTCTCTGTATGCCACCGGCGCCTTTCAGCTTGCTACCCCAGTGCTGGAGCTCAGAGGGAGTGAATCTGAGTAGTTCGGACAATTGTGGGTTCTTCAAGAGAAATTGCTTGGGGCTCCAGAAGTTTCTTCCATTGACTCAATCCCCACTGGTTTTTGTAGCCAGAAGTTGTGGGGACTTATCTTCCTGGCACTGGAATCCTGGGCTGGGGGGTCCTGGTGTGGGGCCGGGACTCTTCACTTCCAAGACATTCCTCCTGAATTTTTATCAACACACATGGTATGAAACCAGCCTGTTTCAAGTTTGCACCCTTCCAACCAGTCTGGACAGATGTGGTTTCTTTAATTCCGTAATCGTCAGACCTCCATTCAACTTGATTTCTAATGGTTCTGAGTGATGGTTGTTCTATATTTTAGTTGTAATTTCTATTGTAATTTAGTTATGCAAAGAGACAAGCCATCTTTACCTACACCTCCACCTTGGCCAGAAGTCCCGAGCATTTTCATGTTCGGTGAATAACTTTTCTTGCTTATTGTGGTTCCTTTTGGACTTCTGCTGAAAACCAGTGTAAAGATGTATGATGGTATCAACACTATTCTGAATTATATTCCAGAACAAAAGCTTAGTCCCAACGGCTAAGAGCTAGAACACCTGGCATAAAGTCACTAAACTCTTAAGGTTTATTGTCTTTTTCCAGAATACCAAACAGATACATTTTTTTTCCTAGTTGACACTTTGCTTAGGCTATCTATTCTTTGTTAGAGACAATGTTTTCTGAATTTAAGAATTACTGGCTAGAACATTATGCTAATGATTAAGCCAGTCAGAGAAAGACAAATACCATATGATTTCTCTTGTATGTGGAATCTAATGAATGAGCTGAATTAATAAGCAAAATAGAGACAAACTCATAGATAGAGATCTGGCTGACAGCTATTGTGGGGAGATTAGAGGGTGGAGGGATTGAGGAAAAGGAAAATGAATTAAGGACATGGACAACGATGTGGTGATTGCAGAGTTGTAATGGTAATGAAAAGATACAATAAAAATAAAATAAAATAAAAATAAGAAATTTTAAAAAGAATTAATGTCTAGTATTACATTTTTGTGATAAAAGCTTTTAGGCACTTTTCCAAATCAACTAAAATCTCTGATTGATTTGATGCTGAAAATATTTTAATCCAAAGTTTAATAAAGCATGAGAGAAAGGAACTGTCAGTATAAAAGTGTATTAAGTGAAAAATAATTCTCCACTATTCCAGACCACTAATCCACCTTCCAGTGGCAACCATTATCAGCAGGTTTTTAATCAGCCTCCTAGGAGTAATGTGCTTATACTTGAACTACGTATTTATTTTGTTATACAGTGTTTTACAGTGGGCAGTTTCCACACCGTGTTTTTCTCATTTAAAATTTCAGAGATCAGGAGGGGGATGAGGGAGGAAAGAAGGAGAAGAGCCTAGTTAAAGAACAAGTATAAATGACCCATGGACACGGACAACAGGGTGGGGAAAACTGTGGGAGTGAGGAGGGGTTAGTGGGGCAGCGGAGAGCAATGGGGGAAATCGAGACAACTGTAATATAACAACAACCATAAATAAATAAATAAACAAACGAGTGCAGAATCAATAACAGAGATAAATAAATAAATAAATAAATAAATAAATAAATAAATAAATAGAAGTGCACTTCAGAGGTAGTTTGATATCAGCACTTACAGATTTTACCTTATACTTGTCTACAGAGACCAATTATTCCTTTGAATAGATGTATCATAATCTATTTAACTGACCTCTTGTTGATGGGTATTTATATTATTTCTAAGCTTTTACCATCACAAACAATTCTGTAGTGAGTAAACACACTTAAGCATGTATTTCCACACACATGTGAGTATATGGGTAGAATACATTCCTAAAAAGAGTTTGGCACAAGTAAGGGCCAAAAATGTGTTTACACTTTTAATAGAACTTTCTATATTGTTCTTCAAGAAGAATATGCTAATTTATACTCCCACCAATGGTGTCTGAGAGTCTTCTTGTACCATTGTCTCTCTAGCACAGTGTTATCAATCTTGTTAATCATTGTTAATGTGACAGCAGTAATGGAGACTCGTTTTAATATGGATTTGTTTAATTAGACATTTATTCAACAAATAGTTCTTAACAAGTATATTTTTCAATAAAAACAATTAAGAGGAAGATTGTTTCACATACTTATTACTATGAACAAACTGTCCTAAAACTTAGTAGCTTAAAACATTTTATTCCCATTTTATCTCCTGATTCTGTAGACTGGGAATTCTTACAGACCCTGATGGGAATGGCCCGAATCTGATCCATGACCCCTGGGGCCGCAGCTGCGGTAACTCTGATGGCTGGGGCCTAGAATAATGAGTTAGCCAGGGAGTTCTGAGTATCTGTCTGTCCGTCTGTCTCCTTTCTCTCTCTGTGAGCAAAAAGCTCTCCATTTGGCTAGGTTGGACTTTTACAAAAAAGGCTTAGTGGTTAAGAACCACTTTTCTAGTTGTGTTTCACAAACTATCTTTTTTGAAGATATACATTTTTAAAATCTTTGTAATTGTGCTAATTTCAAGATTGTGAAACATTTTATTTGTTGTATGAGGTCTTTAAATATGATTAGCTAATATAGAGGACGATGGCAGTTCACAAATGGGATCCTTTGTCCTCCATTGTAATGAATTGGAGTGACTCGTTTTTCCTAGGCTCTACTGGGCCCTTTCTCTCCTTGTGTTCTGTACAACATTGGTAATGGTGAAAGCACTTTCTAATGAAATATAAGCCACAGTTTATTTGTATGTACATATAACTGAATTTAAAACAAAAGGTTTTCAGCAGATGCTAATACTTTATTTCCCAACAAATCCATTTCTTGTCTTCATTGGAGCTGTGCTCTGGTAAGATCAAAGAGAATCATGAACAATTACACAAAATACAATTACAAATTGTGCTAAGTGCTATGAAATGTTATATAAGATCCTTACATAGTTTGGGGGATTTGGGAAAGGCTTCCTTGAGGAAGTGAAATTTGAAATGAGATTAGATATAAGAAGAAGAATTCAGTAGGTAAAGAACTCCAATAAATTTTTTTTAAGAACTAAAGCAAGGAATACCGATGTGGGAAGTGCGGCCGTAGGAAGTGGGTGGAGGAGCGGATGGAGTGGGGAGAGGGGAAGCAGTAGGTAGGACATGTATCTCAAGAAAAGGCCAGAGCATTTGAAGATTCCTTGAAGTGGGAAGAAACATGTCGGCGTGAGGACCTGAAACAGAGCCACAGGGCTACGAAGAGACAGAGCTGGGAAAGAGATGAGGCTGAATCACAGCCTTTTACGTGGGCCATAATCTCTTTATCCTGAGATTAGTAGGTAATAAGTAACTAGAAAATGCTTGTCATCTTCAGGTTCCAGATTCACTGCTGTGCTTGCTTCTAGGCCCCAGGCTTTCTACAAATTAAGTCAGACTCTGGGACAGAAAGACATATTGTCCCAGGAGCCTGAAGCTTGAACCCTGAATGGAGTCTTGGTGGCTGGGAAAGAAAGTCTGGGGGGTTGAGAGAAAAGATTTTCTATCTGAAATGTTTCCCTTTCAGATGGTAACTGTTAGTGGAGGGAAGAGAAATAATTATACACTCTTCTAGAAGGAAGGGATTTTTAAAAAATATTTTATATATTTATTTTTAGAGAGAGGAGAAGGGAAGCAGAAAGAGGGAGAGAAACATTGATGTGAGAGAGAAACATTGATTATGAGCCCTGACCGGGGGCTGAACCGCCAATCCAAACACGTGCCCTGACTAGAATCAAACTGGTGACCTCTTGCTTTATTGGACAATGCCCAACCAACTGAGCCACACTGGTTGGGACTAGAAAAGAGGGATTTAATGTAAGAAATTATGTGCTTACAAAATTATTTTAAAGGTTTAAAGAAGTTAGGAATTCTCTTAAGAGACTACTGATTTCAAGATCCAACTTTTGTGCTTGCAAACCAGATGTGAGGATGCTATTTCTGCTATGACCGAAGTCACAATTACTTCACATTCATGTAGCAGGTGACTAGATGCTGGAACAAGGGGTCCAGCCACCTCAGGCACTGACATCTGTTGGAACTCAAAGAAAATAGCCCCTACCTCCTTTCCACCTTCTTAATCTTGAATGAGTGCATCTTTTTGACAAACTAAACTGCATACATATCCCTATTCGCCAGAGAGTTGTCTTCAGGCTTGTAATTGCTCCAGTATATAAAAGTAGTGGGAATGGATGAGTCAATAGACACTATCCACTGACTAAACCTAACTCTCCTGAAAAACACTGACAGACAACTAAGCCGGGATGAGAAATGAAGAAAGAGCCACAGCAAATGCTCAGTGATGTCCAGCAATAATTGATGGCTGTGATCTGAGGCAACAAAAATTCAAAATCTCTGATACTGTGTTGTCCATTAAATATGTAGTATACTTCTTGGATGATTGCCCCCAATAGGCAGTACCTTTTTTCGCTAATCTATTTGTGAAGAAGTTGAAAAAAATTCTAAAGAGTAAACATAGAGGTCAAAATGTTTCCCTAACATCTCACTAAAAGATAAACATTTATAGGTAGGATTTTTTATAGGTAAAAGTGTATTATGTGTAACAATTCTTTCAAATATGAACAGAATTTTGATTCAGTGTTACCCTAAAAGTAATATATGCAATTGCCTTACTTGTTTTTATGAAATCACGTACATTGCCTGCAACTGGGAATGTCATTGTGGAGGAAACATGCTCATTAGCATTAGAAAATATGTGCTCTAGTTCTTGTGGCTTCTTTGGAAAAGTTACAACCTCCTGGTGTCTTGGTTTTCTCAGATGTAAAATCGGGAGCTCGAGATTAAAAAATTTCCCAAGTGCCTCTGCTCTAAAATTCTGTCTTATTTTATAAATGGACTAATTTGAGTTGTATGCAGACATAACCACAGAGGCACTCAAAGAGATGATATGTCAGATGATTTAGACTCTCTTCCGTTTAGTTTGAAGTCTTAGAGATAGCTTAGAAACTTTGATCTATTTTTCTCTTCTTGCTTTAAAGAAACAAGCCTTTACGGGGCTGCCTTTCTCTTCACATCTCAGCATAGATTCCTTTTTATTTCTGAGGTAAAAAACAATCAGCACAATGTACCTATTTTTCAAGAAGAAAGTTTGCAGTCATGGAAACATTCCTTTAAATCACCCTGTGTGGCCTTTTATGATGAGCAGAATGTACAACAATTCAGCATCCATAGCACAGTCTGTTTAAAATCTGTCACTGGTAGTTTGAAAATATCATGGGAGCAGCTGAGGGCCAGGCCTTCACTGGAGACAATGCAACCATTCTGACCTACCGTGGACTACATCCACAGCCATCCCTTCCACTCTCTTGGAAGCCTCTTGTGCTCCTGCCAAACAAGCGAACTCCTCCCTGGGATGTGAGGCTTCTGATTTTGAAAAACCAATTTCATAAACAATAAAATTCCACTTTTTTGGTCCTTACTGATTGCAATTGCTTGAGATTGATGCTGGGTTTTCATGGGCCGCTTTTTGAAATATGAAGAACAAAAGCCTCCCAGGCTTTGCCGGAGATGCCAGCTGTAGCCTTGCTATGAGAACTTGTAAATGCTAGCTTATTCCATAAAAGAAAGTAGAAATTTGAATTTGTATCGGGCATTTTTCTCTTCCAGCTGCAGAGTTATTTTGTTTTTTTCCCCCTAACATGAAGTTATTTATCTTATGCTGATGCTTCATTTATTCTTATTTGGCCATTGGAGCAATTTATTGAATGCCATCCTTCTAGAAGGATCTCAGTCTCTCCAGAATTAACATACTGAGTTTGAAGATGTTCCGTAAATCCATCAAGCAAAAGCATCAAGACTCTTGATTACATCAAACTTACCCTGTAAGAAGAGTATGTGGCCTGGAATGCCTACCAATATTCTTCAATCTCTTCAAAGAAACGAATTAGAGATCTTATTTTTCTGCTTGATATAGCATTACTGAAGTCAGAAAGTACAATTGGATTCAGGGACAGACTTAAAAAGGTTGAAGAGAGAGTGCTGCAGTTAAAGGGGAAGAAAAATGATAGGAGAGAAGAGTAATCCGAAAGGCCACAGGGACAAACACAGTTTTCTGTAACAAAATATGAAAGGATGCATACTTTTCCTCTGTATTTTTCCTCCTGCCTCCTCCTAACTTAACCCATTTGGTTTGGTACTTCTAGCATTCCCCTGATTAGATCCCCTTCTCAGATGTCCAATGTTGTGTGCCATTCCTCACCCTACCTTTAAAAACAGCCCAAATGTAACTGACTAGGGGAGTGTGGGAGAGCCTATGAAAGAGTCCTGCAGGCTGACAACCACTGAAAATATTATCTGAAAACTGTTCCTTTACTGAGCTCATGTTCTGCATTATGCCCTCTAGCAGAACCTGGGATAGCAAGATAAAGTCTGACCTCAAGAAGCTCACCATATAGTGGGCAAGTGAACAGACTATTTCAGTTGAATGAAGCACATGCTAAATTGGAGGGATATACCAGTGTTTGGGGAATGGGTGGCTTCCCCAAACACTGGGGAAGAATAACTAACAGATGACATTTGCACTAAATATTCGAAGTTCTGGTGGTTCATCAAGAGGTCAAAAGCATAATAAAGGAAAGATGTAATGGGGTCAGGGGTAGAGAATTCAGCTGAGAGGAGTAGGATATGCAAAACTGTACAGAAAAATATCCCCAGATTGCTATTATTGGTTTGGCATGGTTGAATACCCAGTTGAAGAGATGTGTGGTGGTTATAGGAAGTTATAGGATGAAATAAATACATATCAGAACAGTGGAATTTCCCCTCATTGCTTTAGTAGCTATGCTGGTTCTTGTTTAATTGAAGACTTTCCCTTTTTCCACTTACTCTTCTCAAGTCATTAATTATAATCATTAGATTCTTAGGACTTCTCATATTTAACTTTGATTTTCAAGCAGATCTTTAAAACCTTGATTGACTGAGGTGAATGAGGTGAGAATAGATGGTTTTAAGGGAAAGAAAAACACCTGTAATTTGTGACAGGCTGTGGGGGAAAAGGCCCAGGATGGGTGGTGGTGGGTGGAGTAGGTGTTGAGAGTGGGAAGTTTGGAGGTTCCCTGGAGCTGCCCAAAACAAGTACTGAAACTAATAGGAAAACAAACTGAGACCTTCACTTTCTACTGGAATGATGATATTCTGCAGCTGGAGCTAAGGAGACAGAAAGGGAATATATATGAGGATTGCAGATCAGTAGATTCATGGACTAAAGCATAAATTCATGCCTTCATGGAATCTGGGACAGTGATAAATGGGAGAGGATTAGGACCAAAGTAATAGATAAGGCTTAAGAAGAGGTTGAAACTCAGGAAAAGATAAAGGTTGGGATAAGGACCCAAAGTTGGTTAAGTCCTCAGAGACAGAGTGAGGAACTGGGACAATAATCAGGAATGTCTGACTGCTGTCTTGTTATTAATGTGACTGTTGTGATGAGTCCATATCAAATATGCTAAGTGAAATAAGTCAGATAGGGTAAGACAAATACCATATGATCTCACCTATAAGTGGAACCTAATCAACAAAACAAACAACCAAGCAAAATATTACCAGACATTGAAATAAGGAACAAACTGACAGTAACCAGAAGGGAGTGGGGAGGGCGGTAACAGCAGAAAAAATGGGAAGGGTCATCTAAGTACATGTACAGAGGACCCATGGACAAAGCCAAAGAGGGGTAGGATTGAGGGTGGGAGGTAGGGGTGGGTAGGGAGGGGTAGAGTGGTGTGGGGAGAATGGAGAAAACTATACTTGAACAACAATTAAAAAATAAAAGAAAAGAAAGGGGAAAAAATCTGCTGCCTTCATACATTGCACTGCAATGTTTCTCTTTGAGCTAAGAAATACCAGTGCTGAGGCAGGGGACAATGCTGAGATCAGAGAGGTTTTTAACCTAGAATCGAAATTCAGAATATGTTTTCTCTAGGGAAAGGATATATCACTTACCCCAGAAATCTGGCAAAGGAAATAATTTAGCATGTGTACTGGAGCCCCGAGAAACTAAAGGAAGTAGATCTCATATTTCCATCTGAGAAAGCACAAGTATTTTCAGGATAGGCGATTAGTTTTATAGTCTGGGGATCATTAGGAATTCTCAACATCTGAATGCAGTCTGCAAACTCAGTGTTGATAAATGTGCTCTATAGCATTTCTGTTAATTATACTTAATATAAATTTATGTTAAAAGTGCTTACCAAACATTTACAGATATTCCCAAGGGTTCTGGCCAGTGACAAGGTGGAATGCCATCCCCACTTACACATGAAAATACTTACATAGAGAATTCATGAATAATTTTATTTTTGAAATGCTATATAATTTTAGTTCCATTGTGAGCAGGTATACTGTATCGATATGGTTGTCAGCAGACAAGTATTTTGTATACACAGGAAATCATGCACTAAGAGTTGCAGAAAGTTTATGTTCTAGTCCTAAGAGGTTTCGGAGAGTAATGGGTCAAGGAAGGGGAAATGGGAAGAGGAGTTAGCATAATGAGGATAACATGGGAACCAGAGTTCTTGGCACAACTGCTCATAACCCCACAGAGCAAGAAAATATCTGAAGTTAAGGGAAGAAAACCTTATCCGAAATCTGAAAGCAGTTTGCATAATTGTATTTAAGCATATTTTGGATTCAAAGATAACAATATTAAAGGCACAAACCAACAATCATTGTTGAGAAGAGCAGGGCAATAGGCATGGTGGCCTTCAGTGCATTTATGAAAATGTGCTGTTATGATTCTAGCTTGATTTTAATATCTCTGAAGGCAACTGAGATGTAGCACCAAGCTTCATACCCTAAACTATTTATTTCTTTACGCAGCCTTTTTGAAGGGTCCATTGAACAAAGAGAACCAACCTCAGGCAAGTTCTCCGTGGACATTCCTCCAGATATCCTCATGGCTAGCGTGGAGGCAAGGCAAAGGATCTCTTGGTCATAAGGCTATGGATGGCCAGTCAAACCGGCAGGGTGCCCAGGGGAGGACTAGGGAGAATGGGCATGTTAATCCCTAACTCAACCTGTCAACGACAGATGAGCACAGATGAACCAAGGACTTTCATGTAAAATTTCACGGAGAACGTAATGTGAAGCAATTCAAATTTTGTCTATTTTTTGAAATGTTATCCCATCACATATTTATAAGGAACAAAAATATTTTAGATGTAGTAAACAGTAAAAGTGTGACAGGCTCTTGAAGGCATTAACCAGTCTCATACAGCAATAACTCTTAAACACTAACACTGCAAATCCCTGGCCAGAAAGCAGTTTGTCTCGTGGAGGAGGATTTTAAGCTTGGCACCTCCACTGACACTTTGCTTTGATTAGGGCTCCTGCCAATAGATTTGATCAATGTTCTGCTTGCCTAGTGGAACCTCCTAAATTCTCATTTGCAACTGTCACTTTTCAGGGACTCTCAAACTCTCAGATCATTAAAGTGGCATGCCATGTGACTCAGATTTGACAGACAACTGCTTACTAAAAATATCTGTCCCAATCAGCGCTGATGTTCTAAAGGGATATTTTCAGCTTCTTGTTCTCTCTCCCTCTCTGTGATGACACTGTACCCAGTGAGTTGAAAGCAGCAGAAGAAATAGCATTATTAAAGGCAGCAGGTTATTGCGGTACACGGCCTGCCAATGGGATCTGGGTCAGAAGCAGGAACCCACGGAGTCCTCTGAAGGTCCGATCTCCATTGATCCCTGTAGCCCTGGAGCCTGTCACTGCACACTCCCATGCTTCCTAGACAGCCATGACTCTTTTTCCAAATGGCCCTTAATTAGAACTGCTGTCCCTGTTGCTTGGTTGGGTAGGTTTGATCTGACTCTCTTTAAGGCTATTATAATCTCTCTTGGTTCATGTTCAATTGGGGTGACAGAGACCAAGGCCTCGCATGATTTCTCAAATTGACAAGTAGTGATGGTTATGGGTTGAGAAGGTTAGATACATTGTGAGAAATTGATCTCAAAATGCATCATTGCAAGGTTAATCGATGGTCTTTTCAACCCCCCTTTGCATATGCCCTGAGTTTTTTAAACAGGGTAACACAGGCAAGGGAGAAATTCCTTTTAAACTATATTCTTTTGTGAATTCCACTCACGTGATCTTCTCACTATGGGCTTTGGAACTTTAACTGCAGTTGCCACTGGGATTTATCTCTTCCAGCGTATGGCTTTATTACTGAAGGGGCGGCGTTTAAACCTTCCTGACATTTCTATTGAAAAATACCTCTTTGCAAGCTGAGTACCACCCCAATAAAGGCTCCCCAGTTGAACAGAAATAGGTTGTTATCTTTCCCTATGCCATATTTTCAAAGATTCTCTTTTTTACTCCAAACGTAGATGCCAAAGGTTGTGCTATTTAAATATTTCATCCTCATTATGTGCATGTTATATTTTTTGACAGTTAACTTTTACCAAATGCTTTTTTGTAATTGAGCATGATGAAAATGTAATTGTCAATTTCTTTTTCTTTCTGCCTGTGACTTCTCTAGTGCTCTAGAACTAGATTGAATGGTGAGCTCTATTAGTGAGCCAGTGCTCATGTGCTACCCTGATTTCTGAGCTAGGTGCGGCAGGAACAGAGAACATGTAATTAGAGGTATCAGTCTCACAGTATGATTGCTTTTGGATTGAAGGTTTGTTTTGAATTGACCCACTGTTTTTAATCTGATGGGTTATAGGTAAGGCCTATGAATAATCTCTTGCGTTAAAGAATCTTTCTTGCACTCCCACTCTTCTGGTTTGTGCCATAGGAGTGTAATTTTAAATTGGATTCTTTGCCCAGAGCTCCACATGAGCTGCAAAACTTTCAGAAAACTCCTGCCTTTGCATGGGAACTTCTGTGTGACTACCGTTTGCTCCCTCCCTTCAGGATCTGCATTCTGCCCTTGGTTACTTTGTCTTTCCACAAATGGTCTGGAAGTTCTGCCCACAATATCCTCTCATAAAATTAAGTTCTGCCAACTCTCTCTAGCCACGCGCAAGAGCTTAAACATACCAGCAGTTGGGAAGCAGCTGTTCCCCTGACCCTCCTCACGGCCTGTAATGACTAAGTCTATATATCTAACCCTAGACTCCTCTGCTCCCCACTGACTAGTTGTGTTAGGTGAGGTTCTAGGAGACTTCATACGAGCTTTCTGACATTGTAAATCCATTGCTGGTAACACTGACAATGCTATAGGATTTGAGAAAAAAGAAAGGGTGATTTAATAACATTCTGGAAAGGCTGTTTAAAATTCTTCTGCAGAGCTGTATTAAAATCACAATGTATTTTTTCTGTTTTTCAAAACTTTTCATTTAACTTTTATCTAAGTAATGCATGTATATTGTTATAACATCAGTTAATTCTCTCAGGTTTGTGATCTAAAATCATTAGATTTCATTTATACGTGGAATTTAATGAACAAAATAAACTAACAAAACAGAAACAGACTCAAAGATAGAGAGCAGACTGACAGCTGTCAGAGAGAGTGTTGGGGCTGGGTGAAAAAGGTGAAGGGATTAAGCAAAGAAAAAACTTCGTAAACACAGACAGCAGAGTGGTGACTGCCAGAGGGGCATGGGAGGAGGCAGAAGGGGGTAGAAATGGGGGGGAAACGGTGACAGAGGGAGACTCGACTCGGGGTGGCGAGCACACAATGCAGTATACAGATGATGTATACTTACTGACTTTTATACAAATGATGTATATAATTTTATTAACCAATTTCACCCCAATAAATTCAAGAAAAAATAAAATAAAATAAAATCAGAGGTTTTTTTTACCCAGTTCTACTCTCATCTGATTCTCACTTCTCAGTGACAACATCTTTAAGTGCCTTTATCTGTTTCATCTGGTATTTAATAGCATATTTCTAAAATAATGTACACATTATTATTTCAAAAGGTATTTTTTCAGTGTTTGACATTACTTTTGCATTTCAAACTGATGGAAAATGAGGCTCATCATTGTCTCCCGTCTTCCTCCCATCGCTGTGCAGCCACGCACGTTCTCTCCTAACCGTCCTCTGACGTGTCTGTACCACCATTTAGACTGGACAGAAATCAGCGTTTACGATATTGTTGCTCTTGATCCTGTTCATAGGTCAGCTTTGGGGTGTACTATGATTATGCTTTTGTCCCTTTAACTTTGATTTTTTTTTCAGAGTTATCACTTGTCCT